>BQNB010049547.1:3276-39150 GCA_026074375.1 Tanacetum coccineum | reverse complement strand
TAAGTAGGTCTTGACTTTTTACCTTGGTCAAGGGTGAAGAGTTTGGATTTGCTTAAGTATTTTATATATATACTACCCACGAATCAAGTTTGCAAAACTTGATTTTGGTTTTGCATATTCCTCATAACCGCATTATTAGCCTTTACGTAGCTATCAAAATCAGTTTTAGACACACCTTGTGTCTGAGGAACTGGAGCTTGATAGGCGGGAGGTTGATAAGCAGGAGGTTGAACAACCTGAGGTCGATAGACTTGAGCTTGATTAACCGAGGATTGGTAAGCTGGAGCTTGATTGAAATTCCCCTGGTTTTGGTTGTAACGATTCTGATTGTTTCCTTAATTTTGCACATGATTGTTTTGAACAGGAGGAAAACCGAGTGGTCGAATTTGATTTGAAATCGGGGCTCGATAACCGGTGTTTCCTTGGTTGTAGTTAGCTGCGGCTGCTTGAGAGACATATTCTTGAATATTATCTCGATAAACATTGCCAGAAGTAGCTGGACAAGTTTGAACGAGGTTAAGCGGACCGTGCTTAAGCTCAAAGTTGTCCGCGGTGATTTTGGGCACAACGATGGCATCCTCGTAACCCGCGGTGGGTGCTTCAAGCAACTGAGCCATAGTACGTTGATCATCCATTGGAGCTAAGGGAGGAGGTGGATTTTCAAGTGGTTCTTCAAGATTAAATGGTTCAACAACAGGAGGTGGGGCCTGGTGTTGTTGATTATGAAGATTACGAGTTTGGGATCGAGTGTGCATACACTAAGAAAGAAAATTTACACTAATTTTTTTTTGGTTTTTGGTTTATCAAAAGTAAATTCATAATTTATTTTAATAACGGACAACGATAAAGACAACTTAAACCTAATAATCGACAAGCTTCTCGGTAACTCTTCGAAAAGAAAAACGCATAAAGGAGCGGAGGAATAGGAAAGCGCGAAGCTATTAAAAAACTTTTTCCTTTAGGGTCGTAGTTCCTCGGAACAACCCGCCTTATACCCCTCTTAGAGTTTGTTTATCTTTTAAAAGGTGAACCGTACCTCGCAAGTGACACAGAAGGCAAGTTTTTAAATCTTTTGTTCGAGTTGGGAACCAAAAAGTTCACCGGAAGTTATTATGATAATACCTCAATTGAGAATATTATAAAGATTAAGAAATGCTATACCCGGCGTAATATATGTTAAGAAATGTTGAAGCAAAATTTACGTAGGCCTCTTAGGCTTGGCAAATTGGCCTCAATCTTTGTGATTGTAGTGTTCAGCTTGGCTCCTCCGGATGTTGCTCTTTCGTACCCTAGCTGAAATTAAGAAATAAAACCGTTAGCTCGCCCCGAGTTTTTAGTCCGGGACCAACTTCGGCGTGAGAGTAAGTATGGGTAGTATGTAATAATTGCGGAGAGAATATAAGAAAGGAAGTATGGTTCAGAGTGTGTGTGTGTGTTATCTTCCTCGAGGGAATGGGTTTCCCTCTTTATACTACTCGAGTCTTACCTGACGAAACGAGAATGGTGGTTGTCGTCTAGGGTCATCGAGGCATTCGATGGGTTGGTACTTCCTCTTTGCTCGCTTACCCGATTATAATATGTCTATAGTGGTCCAGACTGGTACATCACTTGTCAGGTTGTCCTTAGGTTCTGCTCCTCCAGCACAGCGTTAGTAACTCCGAACCTGACATGTCCTTTGACATATCAGCTTCTCCAGAGTATGTTTCTGGCATAAGACGTGCTAGTTTAGCAAAGGTGATTAGCTGTGTTTCTCCTTCTGTGGCTCCGGAGGAGACTATACCTCATCATGCCCCCCCCCTAGTCTAGTATTGGCATTTCCTCTTGCTGTTGCTAGACTTCATATTTCTTTGTGCCAAGTCTACTTCTTTTTCTCTTCATAAGCATGAAATTAATGTTCTACGAAGCATTTATGATTCCTCTTTTCAATGTTTGGTTGTATTTACTTTATTATTGCCTTTGGTGATGTGACTTGCTTCTATCCACACGCTTTCTTATGGCGTTGTTGGCTCGGGAGGTATGTACGTCACGAGCTATGCACGTTGTGGCTACTCAAACGTCGCGTCCTTTAGGTTTTTTTAACCCCCTTTAAATAGTTCTCTTTTGCTTTCATTTTTCTTTTACCCGTCTCGAACCAAAAAAACACACATTACCTTTGGAGTTGTTCCTTCTCTTTCGTTGTTTTTTATTCTTCTTCTCAAAACCCTTTATTTTTTAGCTCCCTCTTCTTTAGGTATCTTCTTTTTCCTTTTTCTATTTTATAATGGCAAAGAAGGACATGTATGTGTTCACTTCCATGCTTACTCAAACCAACCTAAATAACTTGATAATAAAGTACAATATCCCTTATGATCTACATCCTCGGGTCCCCGCTTCTGATCTTGTTATGTATGATCTTTCGTATGATGCTATTGGAATTTATCAACGTATGTTTGATTTTTCTGGCATTTGGATCTCTTTCTCTACCTTCCTTTTGTCTGTTATTATGCATTTTAGGGTGCATTTCTCACAATTAGATCCTCTAAGGCTTAATAAGGTTATAACATTTGAGATCCTATGTCCGTCGTTGCAGATTGAGCCAATGTCACCCTTTTTAGGGTTTTCCAAATGCTCTGTAAACAAGGTCATTGGTTTTCTTTTGTTAAGAGTCGTGCACCGGCTCTTGTTTGTATTGACAATAATAGGTCTTGTATGAAAGGTTAGAATACTAGCTTCTTCTTGATTGATCGGAGGGCTATTCCTGATTATATGTCTTGAAGGCATCCAGATTTGGTTATTACTGATCTGAAGCCTCCCGCTGGTTTTTACAATCAATCGGATTTCTAGAGGTTAAGTGCCTTTATAGTAAAGCTTTATGATATGCCTGAGGAGGTATTGGTTTTGTCTGGTTTGAGTAAGGTCTGAAAAAGTCACACCCGTGATCCGATCTTGAGGGATTCTAGTGGAAAAGATATGGGGGTAGGCATTTTACTTTATGAGTTTGTTATTATATGCCCCTTTGTTGATTTTTTACTTTTCCTTTTGAAGTTATGGGCATCTATGATTTTTTATGCCTGCCTAAGTGGATTGGATCGGAGGTCCAAAAGGAAGTTCATCATGATGTAAGGCCCACCCTTCAAAGGCTTCCTTTTTACTATATTCTATCTGCTGCTGATGCTGTTACCCTACGCCTACTCTAAAGGATCTTGTTGCTGAAGCTCCCAGACCAAGGTGCTAGCCAAGGCTGAAGCTTCCAAGAAGCGAAGGGCCTCTACTTCTGGATCAGCTCTAAGCCAAGTTGCTAAGCGCACAAGATCGGTAATAGCTAATTTCTCCAGAAGCTCTGTCCGACCCAACTTGTTTAATGATGATAGTGATAATGAAGAAACTAACGATGATCCTGATGCTTGTGTTGAGATTTTGTTGGTTACACTTATCCGTTCTACTGCTACCATTCCTCTAGGAGGCAAACATAGCGAGGCTTCTATCCCCCTGCTGCTAAAGGTTTTAGAAACCCTGATAATTGTATATCCTTTTACTTCGCATTTCTTTCTTGCTTGTTCTCCTTCTTATACAGTTCTTTGCTTGTAGGTTCTCGAGGAAACGCTATTATGGACGATGCTGTTGATACACCCTCTAGGAGTACAAGTCATTCCCGAGCTTTTACTGGTCCCACTCCTGCTACTCGAGATCCTACCGGTGATGCTATTGACAAAGATTCCTTCCCCTTCGTCCCTTGTCCTTATTATGCTAAATATTCGGTTCTGCATTCGCCATTTTATCATCCACCATTTTATCATCTGCCATTATACAACATATGGCATTCCCCATTCACTAATGCAGCATATAAGAACGCCAATAAACTTGAATCAAAGTAGTTACATTAAAGTATAAAATCAATATATATATAATAATAATCATCATACCGACTCTTACTTTCGTAGCTTGATTCTGGTTCGCCTTATGATCTGACTAAAAACCGTCCTTATATTCAGTCTAGTGATTCAAGGTTGAGAAGTCTTCAACAAAAGCTTGCTTCCCTTCATGGTTTAGACTCTCGGGTTTCTAATCTAAAGAAACAGGTTTTAGACCTTAATGATAAAGTCACTGCTTCCGACGTTTCTTTTGCTAATTCCAAGGCCAAAGGGAAGGATCAGAAGAAGAAGATTAAGTCTCTTTCTAAAAGTCTGGATCAGCTTACTGCTGAAGCTGCTCGTCTTGCCTTTGACCTTAATCAGGCTCAGAGGTCTGATGCTCAAAAGGGAGATTAGATTGGTGCCGCAAACTTACCTTAGTGATATTTATGCTATAATATAGGGTTATAAGCATTCTTTGGCTGAGAAAGATGCTGAGATTCTTCGTTTGAAGGCTTCTTCTCCTGAGTTTGTTTCTTTCTTCTGAAGTGATTTTCAGAGTTTGGTTCGGAGGTTCCTTGCTAGTGATGAGTTTAGCAGGGCTCAGGGTGAGATTTTTTCTCTTGCTACTAGTGTTGGCTTCGAGCGTAGGCTCAATATAGATCGGACTCAAGAGCAGCTGGCTGCGACCTTAAAGAAGATTTCTCATTTTATGCCTAGGGCGCAGGGTAGGCTGATTGAATCTACCCCTCTTTTTGCTACCACTGATTAGCCATTTTAAACAAGATTGCTGATCACTCCACCTATCCTTTTTTCCCTTCTTGAGATTGAGCCTGATAGACTGGCTCATCCAACTACTATCCTCACTCCCATGGTTGCTAGTGTTTCTTCTCCTTCTCTGAAAGAGTCGACTATGATACTTGCTTTTTCCTCAATTGAGTTTTTCGTAAAAGATGCCCATCCCTCTTCAGTTGCTACTACAAAGTAGCCTTCTCAGGAGTAGGATAAGGAGTGGTTAACTACCATGGTTGATACAGCGGATGAGGACATGTTTGATGCTGCTTCTGGCAAGCCGGTAGAGGTTCTTATGTGGGGCGTTGTTCTCCGGGTCTGTGAAGATGTGAACCGAGTTGAGTCATCCTCGATCTGAGATTCAAGATTTGCTTCCTCTAGTTCCCCCAATGTTATTGTTGCTCTTTTATGTTGTACTCTTTTTCTTCTTATTTTTTTGTACATGTCTGACATAGGGGGCGCGTGGTATGCCAGAGAACTTTGTTCGTTGCTCCAAGCTTGAGGGTAGACTGACTGTAGATGTGCGGTTATCCATCTAGCGGACCTTGAGTCATGCCACCTACCCTAAGCCAAATGGCTTCCCCTGTGATCATAGTTTAGCTAGTCAAGCCTCCGTAGGTTTATCGGGCCTCCCATTGCTTCTTAGCATAATTTGTATTGTCATGCTTTAGCTCCGGAACTTGCCTAGTTACTAGCTTTTAAGTACTTAGATTGTTTAGTTTCTAGTTTCTATTGACTATGTTTGGCATCTTTTGCTTTGTAATTTGTACTCTTACATTTAATGGCTATTATCATTCAATGTTCCCAACTTACTTTTCTTGTTGCATGAGCTTGCTTGTAATGTTTGTATGTTAGCATTGGTTTATGCCCCAAGCACCTTATGTCTACCTCGGTTATATGTTTTTGGTTTGGTCTAGATATTTTTATCCATCCTAACTCGTACTCCGGTGTATATTTTCAATAGCTATTTTCGTACACATTACAAGTTTTCTCATTTCCCTATTTTTGTTATTCTTAGCACAAGTGTTGTTATTCGTTGGTGCTTATTTCCTCTATGATTCAGATGTTTATCGGAGGCTTACATCTAGAGGAAAAGTTGTTTGAACTTTTCTCATCCGGCGTTGTGCAAAGCGTGTAAGTGTTAGCTTTGTCTTCCCACTATATCTTTCACATTTGTAGGGCATATTGTTGCTTCTTTCACATCCGAAGGTAGTGAGCCATCTGATGTTTTCCATGTTTCGTGTGTATACTAGTATTACTTTTGGACTTAATCAAATGGAAAATTTGGCTCTATTTTATTAAACAAAAACCTTTCATTTGACATAAGATAATTCATTCATATGAGGTGAGCGCAAGTTTTTGAAAACTTATTCCTCAAATGGGTTACATAATACTTAAATATACTTCATAATGATATGATTACACTGCCTTAATTGCTTCCACTGTGATATCCCCAAGTGGGACTCGACTTTCCTGATGTTTCTTTCTTTGATAATTTTTTTGCTTCCTCCTAGAGCTTGTTTGGAGCTTCCACCGAAGGTCTTGTCTTGACACCTACTAATACTTCTTGCTTTAGGAATTCTCACTAGATGGATGCCACTCCAGTTAGTGCTACTCCTTTTGGGTTCAGAGCTTTGGGAAGGTATGTAATTTGGAACTTGTGGAAAGGAGTTGTGCTGTCCATAACCTCTTCCCTATATCTCTTTGCTCCTTCTGTCTTTAGAACCCTATTCCCTTTAACTTGATCAACTAAGAGCCTTGAGCTGATAAACACATGTAGGTCCTTCATTTGTATTTCAGTGGAGACGACTAGCCCAGCTAGCAAAGCTTCATAATCCATATTGTCCTCGGAAGCATGAAAGTTCAAGTGAATAGCATGTGAGTACTCTTTCCCTTCTGGATCGACCAGGACCATACCTACCCCGTAGCCTTCCTTACTAGACTCCCTTCCAATGTGTAGTTTCCAAGCCCTTGGTATTAGGATTAGTTCATCTTGAAGCTTTTCCTTTTCTCTAGAGGTCCCTTCATTGTTCTTGTCCGTTGCTTGTAACACTTGCTCCCCAAGTCCGAAAAACTTTTTCACTATATGGCCTTCTGCTTCCTCCATTCAGAAATATGAGATGTGGTATGTCTTTAGTTCCACTGCACACTAAGCTAGTCATCTCGAGATTCCCAAACTTTTCAATGCTTCTTCCATGGCTCATTTGTCACCACGTTGACCTTGTAGGTCCTAAAGATTTTTCTTGGGTACCTCTTTGTATGGATCAATGTTAACACTACTTTCTCCATCGGAGTATAACAGATTTACCGCCCTTATAGCGATTGACTTACATAGGAAATTGGTACTTGAATTTTTCTCTCAACGAACAGCACGAAGATGATTGTCTCATTTCTTGGCCGTATGCAGACCATTAGGGCTTCCCCTTCTTTTGGAACGGCTAGTGTTTGCAGTTTGCCTAACCTCTTTTTTATCACCTAAAGGGCCTCCTCAGCCTCGCTTGTCTAGTCGAATGCTTCTTTCGTACAGATGCTCCTTCAGATATTACGAAAGGGAAACATGAGCTCTGCTAACTTTGCTATGAATCGGCTTATGTTTGTTAGCTGCAAGCACATGTTTCGTACCTACTTTGGACCTTTTGGGGTGATGTTTCAGATTAGGGCTTTAACCTTTTCTGGGTTAGCTTTTATCCCTTCTGCCATTGCCACATAGCCCAATAATTTTCCTTCTTTCGTCCCAACGGCACACCTGTTGGGATCGAGCTTCATGTTAACTCTTTGAAGTTTGTAGAGAGTTTCCTTGACATCCTCAATGAGGTCTTGTTCTGGCTTGCTTTTTATGACCGTTTCCTCTAGGTATACTTCTACATTTCTTCCTCTCTGTTCTGCGATCACCTTGTTCGTCACTCTTTAGAGGGTAGCTCTAGAGTTCTTAAATCTCTTTGGCATATGAGTGAAACAATACACTCCTTCTTCCGTATGGAAGCCTATCTTTTCTTCATTGTCCTCGGATATTCGTACCTGACTGCCTTCCCTAAGGAGCTACACGAAGCCCTAATATCCATCTTGATTTATCAACAATTCTTAGTCAAATTATTTCAATGTAGACTCAAAAGAACTTTTTGTCATGGAAATTCATTTTATAAAGGCATTGTGTTATTTAAAATCAATAGATAATGATGTGTAAAAATCTGTAGCAATAAATTTTATAAAATCAATACACATTACTATTATTATGTTTGGAAAATATCTCAAAAGATTAAGTGCCTCGGGAATACCACACGTAGTATAAGTACTAGTATAGTAATCCACTTCACTAGTGGGCGAAATCTGTAGATTAACGCATGAGTATTACGAATAATACCCTAGTGCAGAGTAGTGAAATTTATGAGAGATATATGCAATTATAACACATTTAAATAAGAAAGATAATTTATATCGAAATACTCTTATATCTAAAACGGATGGTCACTAGGTCGCTAACAACGGTTTTAAAATACTCTCAAACAGATGCAACCCAAACGATGCTAACAATGTAAAAGAATACGCTAGACCGGATGCAACTTAGATCGCTAGTGCGTCTTTCGATATAGAAATACTTGTTTAAACTATATTTGACATTTTTACAAATATCAAATAGAACATGTATTAAATCATGTGAAAGCACAATCAATTTCATATCAAAAGAACTTATTAAGCACGGGATTAAGAAAGTCAAACTTGGTCAATGGTCTAAGTCAACGGTCAACGACAAAGGTCAAATTCAGGGCAGTTCAAAGTACCAAAGCATGGGTCTAATAAGTTAACGATCTACATAATCTCGTATAAGTTCGAGGTTTTCGAGAATAAACTTATGAGATATGTAAAAATCATATAAAATTTTATACAATTATATATCCGTTTTTAAACTTATTTAAATAAAGCCGTTTATTTTCGTGATTTTGAAAAAACGTTAATAATTTTTGAAAAAGTAATTAAGTTTTAAACACTTTAAAATTTTTGAACTTGTTAAATTATTTAAATTAAACCTTTTTCTTTTGATATATGAAAGTTTGAATTTTGTTATTTAATCTCGAGACATGGGTCAAACCAAACATTTGGGCTTGAACCAATCCAATAAGTTGGTTCGATGAGCTTTTGATCCGGCCCAATAAGTGGTTTGGTGGGCTTAGAGATTTGGCCCAAAATAAGAACCGGCCCATTATGTTTGATAGGCATTAGTTCGGCACAACATGGTTCGGTGGACCATTAACCGGTTTAATGGTTCGGTGGCCCGTTAACAAGTTAATGGTGGTTTGGTGCTATTGATCGATCCACAAGGTGGTTCGGTGGAGACCGACCGACCTTGTGGTGGTTTGGTTGGTCCAACGAGGTTCGATGGAATCACAGTCAACCGACCCCCATGTGGTGGTTCGGTGGGGTTGAGGTGATTTGGTGGAGCCAAGGGAACCGACCCACCAAGGTGGTTCGGTGGAGATGTTACAACTAATCCACATAAGGATCAGTGGAGACCGACCTATGTAGTAGGTTCATTCCAACCGGATCACGAGCATTCCAACCTTGTATTACAAGCATCATCGAGCCATGGTTTTCAAACACAATAATCACAAAAATCTTTCACAAACATTTTATCAAACACTTAGTGTACACCAATAAAATCACTAATCTTTTGTGTTTAAGGCTTAAAGATTAAACATTTATTATTCAAACACAATTAATTAACGTTCCTAGATGCGTAGATACACACAATTAAACACAAATAATCAAAAACATGAACCCTTGTGGTTTGGTTCATATACACGAGCTAAACACCCTTTTTGATCACTTACATCAATGATATAATTACAAACGAGTTAACACTAGTTATAACATCATAAACATCAAAAGCCCAATAGAAATTTTAAACGCTTTCAAGTTTATGAACCCTAAATCAAGAAACTTCGAATTTTTAAGATTTATGATGAGATGAGATAATTCCTTTTGCTAGAGTGTTAATAAGATGATTATAAACGACTTTCGTGCTTTACCTTTTGAACGGTCCTTGTGGGGGTGTTGGTTTGGCCGATCCTATGAGACAAAGAAGAGGGAGGAAGAAAATTTGGTGAAGTGTTTGTGGAATGTGGTAGGATCGGTGGTATTGTGGGTATAAGGGAGGGGTTTTGGTTTTTGGGGAAAATAGTCACTATCTATCAAACTAAGCCTAAAGTTTATGCACAACCCCTAACACCTTAAAAATGAAACTAATTAGCATTTTAGGTCCAAATGAGGTAAACTAATGAAGGTTACACTAAATACCCTTTAAGCTTAAGCCTATTTTACAGACATATTCGCGGAGTTAATCCCGTTAACTCCCCTCAATTAATAACTCGTTAAAACGTTTTAACGTTTTTTCCAATTATTTTCCTCAACACTTTTTGAAAATTAATTCCGTCAAATTATTTTCTCCCCCTCAAACAAATACTCGTTTTCTATTTTAAGAACTGTAGAATTTGTTTGAGTGTTCAAAATCCCTTGATTGTTTTTCCTGATGAAATTTATTCTGATGAATTCTTTTTGGACTTTTTTGGAAAATTTCCTTTGAAAGCTCGTTCTCCCCCTCGAACAAAGACCCGTAGTCTATTTAAAGATTTCTTGGATTTGTTCGAGCATTCAAAATTTCTTGAAAAACTTTTTCCATTAAATGACAAAAATAGATTCTGAATTAATTTCTAGCATTTAAAATTTGATTGACCTGAACATATTTGATAAAAAAACATATTTTGAGTAAAATTGCTCGGGTCGACAAAGATTTCTCTTTGTTTGAAAAATAAATGCACTGACGAGTATACTTATCTTATTTAGAAATCTTGGGTTGTGTAGGAAAATATACACAAGCCATTTATTGAGTTTTAAAACTTGGAATGTTTTGATTTTTAGACTCAAGACCGAAAAGATTTCTCTTTTTGTTGTTAAGGATAAACGCATTGAAGCGTATATTTTCCTTTTCTTCGAGAAACCGGGTTGTTATCTGATATGTGATGACAAACCATAAGAAAATTTTAAGAAGACATGTTTTAAAAATGTTTTAAACTTTCAGTCGAAATTCTATAATCTCGTGTCATTATTAAATGACATTTCTAAGGTCGTATATATTATCGATTCTGAAAGACATGTTGAGAAGATTCTTTTTGGTTATTGAATTTTCTGATTTTGTATTTTTCTTTTGAGTTTTATATTTTTGTATTTTGTTTTTGAAAAATATATTATAGAAAATCTTTTTTTTGTTTTTGTTCTTATAATCTATTCTGCATATAGTACATGTGATACAAGAACTAGTAAGCAAAATTAGTCTTCATCTTCGTCAAACTCTGCAAGATGTTTCAGCTCTTCAGACGTGATGCTCTGCATGCCTAGGCGTTTGACTAGAAATTTGAAGCGTTCTCTTGCGAGTGCTTTAGTGAATATATCTGCTAGCTGATAAGAAGTCTTGACAAAGTAGAGTTCAACAATCTTATTTTCAACTTGTTCCTTGATAAAATAGTATTAGTCTGCAATGTGTTTCGTCCTGGAGTGTTGCATGGAGTTGCAAGATAAGGCAATGGCGCTTTGTGAGTCGCAGTACAAAGGAATCTTGTTATAGTCAAATCTATAGTCAATTAACTGAGACTGCATTAATAGGATCTGTGCACATCAACTAGACAAGGAGACATATTCAGCTTCTGTTGTGGATATTGCAGTACACTTTTGCTTTTTAGACGACCAGCTTACTAGCTTTTCACCCAAAAATTATGCACTACCCGATGTACTTTTCCTTGAGTCTTGGCAACTTGCATGGTCAGCATCTGTAAAATCCATTAGATCAATCCGATGTCCTTCGGATACCAAAGATCCGTATTAATGGTTCCTTTGAGGTATCGAAAGACCTGTTTAACCGTAGTTAAGTGCTTTTCGGTAGGCTTTGCCTGATACCGGGCACACACACAGATAACAAACACTAGGTCAGGGCGACTAGATGTGAGGTACATTAGGGATTTTACCATACCTTAGTAACGAGTTGGGTCAACTAGAGTCTATTTGGATCCTTATCCAGTTTTAACCTTGTGGAAACTAAAGAATTGTTGTAAGCTCAGATTGTTTAGATCTTATATCTAGGATTAACAATAACATTAAACATAGAATATGTATAGCGGAATTAACATAAGAACAATGATATTCAACAAGGTGTTTCTTCATTAATAACCAAACGTTCCTAACAGCCCTAATTCTAGATGATCAATTCTAGAACGTGTTATCTAAAGTATAACAAGGAATCAAAGATCCTTGAGGCTAAAACACTAAACCTAGGCGTCCACTTAGAGGACTTGATGCCTAGAACACACACATACTTTTCTGGTGTTTACATCTTAGACACACAGAAAACAATACGACCTATATCTCTTTATATACTAGAGATATTAGGTTTACAAAGGATAAGTATTAGGAAACAACTAAATCTTCCAAACTTTTACAATTATCTTCTAGGAAATCTTTTGTAATCTTCCATCTTTTGAAGAATTCCTCCTTTGTCTTTTAAGTCCTTCAGTTTCCTTTTCATTCATTGTTTTGTCTTATCAACTCAAAATATATTTCCCAACAATCTTCCCCTAGTTGATAATGACAAAACCAAATAAGCAAAAACTTCCCCTGAAGTTAATATATGAATGAAACATACCTCCCCTTAATCTATGTTATTCCACCAAGGTTCTACAAGTTGTAATTTGCCTTTGTAAATCTTCTTCCCCTTTTTGTACTATCTACTAGGGGACTCTAAGTAGATGCAACTTTGATTTTGACCACCACAAACCACTATCATACTTCTAATCCAGCCTTCCAACAACTCAAATTACCCTCTATGAAACGCATTAAGATAAATGAACTTGAGCAGTAGAAACTTAAACTAGCAGTAGTAATAATAACTAGCAGTAGTAAAAATCTTCACCTTGATGTAGCATATAAATGGTTAAACATTTTAACATTAAGCTTCCCTTGAAACCCATATGTTAACCATTTCTTGAATCTTCAATTTTGTAAGCTCTATGTAATGATTACTGATGAAGAAAACTAAGTATAATGAACTTGATGTAGAAGTAGAGTAACCCAAACTTGTGTCTTATGTCTTGTACTATCTACGTTACATCAAACTTATAAATAAATATGTGAAATATAAGTAGATCGCAATCTCTTGACAAAAATCTTTATCTTCTGTGAGACACTGAATACTAAGTGATAGCAAATGTGAGCATTGAGCACCACAAGAAAAATCACACCTTTGCTAGATTTGTCAAGTCTTTGTCACATCGTTTCTAAGCACGAACAAGTTATCTCTAAACGTTGTAAGCCATTTAAGATATGATAAAACACGTACCCAAGTAATTCCACTTCATCGTCAAATAAGTCATAAACAACCTTCTTCGTAACCAATTATTCCAAAAAAATGAGCCTTTGTAAACTGTTTAGAACCAAAAACCTTCTGTAATGATTACTAATGAATAAAACTAAGTATTACCAATTTGATGTTGAAGTAGAACAACCCAAACTTGTGTCTTATATCTTGTACTATTCACATCACGTCAAACTTATAAATAAATATGTGAAATATAAGTAGACCGCAATCTCTTGACAAAAATCCTCATCTTTTATGAGACACATACTAAGTGATAGCAAATGTGAGCATTGAGCACCATAAGAGAAATTACACACCTTTGCTAGATTTTGACAAGTCTTCATCACACCATTGTAAGAACGAACAAGTTATCTTTAAAGTGTAACACTCACTTTAAGATATGATAAGAATACGCATTCGAAAAATTCCACTTCAACATCAAATAGGTGATAAATAACCATCTTCGTAATCAGTTAATCCAAGAAATACGAGCCTTTAAATGTTTAAGAACATTTAAAATCATAACCTGTTAGCTTCCCCTTAAATGAAGCATCCTGTTCAATTTGAGATCCAAACCATGTGTGTGTTATCCAAAATGAAACACAGCTAGCAGTAGTATCTTTTAAGCCTAAGCAGTAGTAACTATTTTTAATCGAATAGTAGTAACTGCTTAAATTTACCCTAGCAGCAGAAACTTAATACTAGCAGCATTAAAAATATACTAGCAGTATTAATGATACTAGCAACACTAAGTATAAACTGGCAGCATTAACCTTTAGTGATAGAAGCATTAACATGAACTGGCATCACTAATCTTCCTTTGGCAGCATTAACCAGTTACTTGGCAGTATTAATGTCTCCTGGCAGCACTAACTTACATAAGCAGCACTAATAATCATAAGCAGCAGTACTAACCTTCAAAGATAAGGCTAGCAGTATTAACTGCCATTGGCAGTATAAACATACAACTGGCAGTACTAATGTATGAAGAACAATACTAAGTACTCATAAGCAGTACTAAGTATAAAGCTGGCAGTACTAACTTCATAGCCAGCAGTACTAATTCTTCCCTTTAAATCAAGAACCAAATATCAATACCATTAGCAGTAGTGTTAACGAACCCATGATAACTAGCAGTATTAACCAAGGACAGCAGTACTAACAATAAACTGTCACTGTGTGTCGTCATTGACAACAATAAAAACGAGGAAGCGCAACAGTATAAACATAATAACGACTGTTTAATGATACTTTTTTAAGTATCTAGACGACGCCTCTTTTAGCGACACTTTTCTGTCACTAAACTGTCACTAATTCATCATTCTCGTCAACTGCTAATGATTCTTTTCATAGAATAAGTTCCAAAGAACTCTTGAATTATGTAACCAAGAACCACAATCAGCAACCATCTTGTTGTGATGAACCAAACAATAACAATTGTGAACAAACTTCCTGTTATATCAAATTAGGGTTGCTGAAAAACCCTAATATCATTAGATTTGACATGATAACCAAGACAAAAAATTCGTACCTCTTTTCCTTGATGGATGCGACACCAAAACACCTTGTAGATTCTAGATCACGAGCTCTGTGGCTCTGATACCAATTGTGAAAACTAAATAACTCCTTAGATCGTTGTAGCTTAGATTGTTTAGATCTTATATCTAGGATTAACAATAACATTGAACATAGAATATGTATAGCGGAATTAACATAAGAACAATGATATTCAACAAGGTGTTTCTTCATTAATAATCAAATGTTCCTAACAGCCCTAATTCTAGATGATCAATTCTAGAACGTGTTATCTTAACTATAACAAGGAATCAAATATCCTTGAGGCTAAAACACTAAACCTAGGCGTCCACTTAAAGGACTTGATGCCTAGAATACACACACTTTTCTGGTGTTTACATCTTTAACACACAAAAAACAATTTGACCTATATCTCTTTATATACTAGAGATATTAGGTTTACAAAGGATAAGTATTAGGAAACAACTAAATCTTCCTAACTTTTACAATTATCTTCTAGGAAATCTTCTGTAATCTTCCATCTTTTGAAAAATTCCTCCTTTATCTTTTAAGTCCTTCATCTTTCATATGTTTTTTCTTATAAACTAAAATATAATTCCCAACAAACCTTTCCACCATGGGAATGTCAACGGGATCACACTGGTCTAAAACATATTTCTTAAGCATTTCAAGAGCGTATTTAGATTGGTTTTTGAAGATGCCTCTAGGATTTTGAGAAATTTGAAGTCCTAAGAAAAAAGACATTTGTCCCATCATTGACATCTTAAAATGTTTATCCATTTGATCTGCAAATTTATCACAGAAACTAGGATTTGTAAAGGCAAATATAATATCGTCGACATAGATTTGTAGCAATATTATGTGCTCTCCTTCCTTTCGTGTGAACAAAGTCGGATCAACTGCGCCTTTGATGAATTGTTGAGATAGCAAGAGCTTGGACAGCAAATCATACCAAGCCCTTGGCACCTGTTTCTGCCCATACAATGCTTTCTTTAGTCAGAAAACATGTGTTGGATTCTCATGATCAACAAATCCTTCAGATTAACTGACGTATACTTCTTCTTTGAGAATGACATTGAGAAAAGAAGTATTCACGTCCATTTGGAACACTTTTATTTTTTTTGTGAGCAGCATATGTGATGAAGATGTAAATGGCTTCAATACGCGCAACCAGTGTAAATGACTCTTCAAAATCAATCCCCTCTTCTTGACGAAAACCTTTAGCAACTAATCAAGCCTTGTTTTTCAACACCCTGCCATATTCATCTTATTCCCATACTTCAAGTCGTTCAAAGTCATGAATTTCTTTTTATGTGGCTTTAATCTAGTAGGATTCAGTCATGGCTTCTTTATAATTCTTAGGCTCGACTTTTGTTTAGAAGGCGTGAAAATAGCACCATAAGGCATTAGTAGCAAGTTTAACGTCTTGTAGAAATAGGTTTGGATGGGTTGCTGATGATTGTTACTAACAGATGATCCTTTGTCCATCTTCTGGTGTTAATATAAGGTTTTTGGAAGGTGTGTATGTTTAAAGTATCTATAGTCCTTGATGATGACTCAACTGAGCTGGTTTTTGGAGGAGCAAATGGATTTGTAAAAGTATCACTATCAAACTCTGATTCTTCTTCATTATTTGGTTCTTCAACATTCGTAGAATTGATTTTAAAAGGTGTTGTTTCATTGTTTGTTGAAGTACTTGGACAGGGAGCATCTTGATCTATAGAAGTAAAGGAGGATGCTCCAGCTGTATCTGGTGGAAGTAGAGTTGCAGCAAAAATTATTATAGAAACAACACTTGGAGGGTTGAAGTATTCATCGAACATTGGTTGAAACAGCATATCATAATCATTCTTTGTAGGAGGTTTAGCTTATGTTGAAGTAGCCTTGTTTTGAAAGAGTCCTAAACTAATGTGTCCAGAAGTCAACCCTTGATGTTCGGGTCTATAATTGTGTTGTTCAGAAGCCACTTAGGTAAGTTCATCAAATTGTACGTTCATTGTTTCCATTATCAGTTTGGTCCTTTTGTTGTAGATTTGGTACGCCTTTTTGGATGGTGAGTAACCAATGAAGATTCTAATTTCTACTTTAGGTTATAGTTTCCCAAGATCCTCAAAATCGTTTATTGGATAGCATAAAGCACCAAAAACATGAAGATACTTGAGTTTTGGTTTGCAATCTCGAAGCAGTTCATATGGAGTCTTATTTTAATGAGGATAGATAAGGGAGCGGTTTTGAGTATAACATTCAGTAGCGACAGCTTTAGCCTATAGGAAAACCAGAGATTTAGAGAATATAGCATGGTCCTTGGAGCCTCTACCAACATACGGTTATGCCTTTCAACTCTACCGTTTTGTTGTGGAGTACGTGCAGTGGATATGGTATGAGTAATTCCAACATTTTCCTTATACTTTCGTATTGTCTAATTGATAAACTCTATGTCGTTGTTGGTACAAAGATATTTTACTGTTGCTTTAAGACTGACTTGGGCTTGCTTCAAAAATTTGATAATAATCTCTGGAGCTTCATCTTTTGTCCTCAATAACTTCACCTAAGTAAACTAAGAATAATCATCAACAATGACAAGAATGTATCTTTTCTCATTTATACTTGCCACCCGCATAGGTCCACACAAATCCATATGCAGCATTTGAAGTTTCTCATTTGTACTTGGTTCAGGCTTGTGTGGATAGGGTTCTTTCTTGATTTTTCCCATTTGACATGCTGAGCATAAGTGATCTTTAGTATACTTCAATTTGGGTAAACCTTTAACAAGACCTTGTTTAGCAAGTTGGTTTATGGTTCTGAAGTTCAATTGAGATAAAAACGGTGCCACAACCAAGAGTGGGGCTTTGGAGAGTAGACAAATTGGAGAAGACTTCATCATTTCGTCCATTAAGATTGTGTAAAGATTAGAACCATGAGATCTCGAGGGTAGATCAACATCTTCCAAGTTACGTATAAAAAAAGTGTGTTTTCTGAATGCCACTTCGAGATCTAAATCACAAAATTGCCCAACGGAGAATATGTTATGACCAAGACCTTCTACATAGTAAACTTGTAAAATTGTAATATTTCTAATATATAGATCTTCGTATCCCTTAATAGCTGCAAAGTGGTCATTGTCAAATCGGATCGTACCAATAAACTTGGAAACAAAATTGATGAACTTGTCACGGTGTCTAGTCATGTGCTTGGAACAACCAGAATCTAAATACCAAAGAACAATTTCTACACTCTGCACAAAAAGAAAAAGAAAACTATTTACAAAAGTCTGGATCCCCAAATTTTGATTGGGCTTCAGGTTGTTAGTGAACTTAGGTGACTCCTAGATAGACAAACTTTAAGGTGGAAGTTCCTTATTAGACAATATTCTCTTAATGCCATAATCATGAAGATTAAATGGGTGAATGTCAAAGTTTAAGAATGATCTAGAGAGGGATTCCCTAGCTTTAGCATATCTAAGACTAAGTTTAGGACAAGTTTCATCAACCGGAATTACTGTGATTGTAAGAATTTTCCCTTGAGGTACGACTATGGTAGATGGGTTTCTAGAAGGAGGACACGGTTTTCCTACCAAGTTAAATTTCCTACCAATGGGAATCCATCTAAGACCTATAGTTTTAAAGATCCGACCAGTTGGTTTCCATTTAATCTTTTCTTTTGCTTCACAGATTTAGCCTTTTTATGTTTTTGCACATCTTATAGATATTTAACAACACAAGCATAATGATTTGCAGAAAACAAACATTCATTACAAGATAAGCAAACATTTGCAGAATTCTTTGACAAAACAATATTCTTAACATTCTCATTTGATGTGTCGTTGTGCGTAGGTATTTTATGTATCAAGTTTGTTGATCCCAACTTAAGATCTATTCTTTAGCTTGTAAAGGTTAAGTTACTTTGGATGAATCCAAAACAACTATGGTAGAAACTTTGTGAATACTAAAGAGTATGCGGAATCTACTCTTTAATACTTAGAAGAATGTTAATGAAACAGTAAACTTTAAAAACAATGATATAACTAAAAAGCTCCAATATTATTAGTATGAATAATACGAGTACTATGTGTAGTACTAGGGTTTACAACTTGGAAGCTATGTATCAAAACGTCTATGAGTATCGTATATTCAAAACCATAACCTAGGATCTCCTTTTATACACTAAGGAGTCCTTTACAAGATAACTACAAATCTTCTATAATGTTAAACTTATACGTATATTTCTAACTATATAGAATATACTCTGAATAAGTTAATAAAAATCTCTTGACACGTCTTTATCTCTTTAGCAGTCTTTAATCTTCATGCATCAGTCTTAAGTCCTTGAGTAGTAATAAGTTAGTACTGGCAGTACAAACTTTCTTCTAGCAGTACTAACTAGTTAATACTAGCAGTTGTAACTTGAGCAGTACTAACTCTTGACTTGGCAGTACTAAGTATGAACATATTTAATTCCTAAAAATCCTCCTCTAAACTTGTGATTTACCTCTAAATCATTAAGTTTCTTGAATTAAACCTTGTTCTATGAGAGGATTTTTCCAAACACTTTATCCTCTTGGTCTTTCAATCTGCATGAATATCTTCCTAAGAAGTTCTCTGGACATTTCATTATCTTGTTCCATCAAGAGTTTTGCAACTAACATATGTGTAAGAACACCTCTTGACAAAGGATATTCCCTTTCAACCATCATGTAGATATCCATTCCATCCTTTGTAGATACATGACGCACTCCACATGTATCATATAGTCTCCATGTTATATCATGAATATATTTCTGAGACTTTTATAACTCATCATCAACATCAGGTTCAAATAGTCTCTTCAACTCTACCCAGATCTCTATTTCTTTATCTTCAGTTGGTTCTGTTAAGTTGAACCTTTCTTGAACCAGACTCCATAGTTTGACTAAATCATCCCTATCAAAAGTCTTTAGAATATCTTCAAAAACCTGATATACCTTTGTATGATTACCAACCCGAATGATTTTCTAGTACATTCTTGAATGTTCAATGTAAACCTCCTAGTTAATGATTAGATATTTGGTTTGTAGGGCTTTAATATTCATCCCTTCTTCTGGAACTATGATCATCAATTATTGTAGCTCTTCTTGTGATAGCTCATCTGACTTTTGCTATTTAGAACTTTGTTGACCAAGTTCTTCTTCTGCAGCTCTTTTAGTACTTCCAGCTGCTATCTTAGGAATTGTTATGTCAACATCACTCTCCATTAGAGTAAAAGTGTTTACCCTTTTCATTGTTGCTTCAAACAAACTCTTGATCTCATCAAATGCATATCCTCTCAATTACTATAGTGTATAGCTTCCCATATGCTTGATATAGTTAGACATATAAGTTCTCTGTTGAGCCTGTGTGGGTGGATTGTTCCTCCTCTCTTCAGCTCTTTGTTGGGCAAAATGTCTCTTTCTCTGGTTGATAAGTTTTGCAAGCAGTCTTGCTTTTTCAGCTTCAGAGTATTTTTCTCTTTCTTCTGCTTGTAACCTCTGTGCTAACTCTTCATCAGCTTCATTTCTAGCTTGTATGTCTTCCTATTCTTCAATATTAAAAGAGCTAGCTGCTTCATGTACCTTGGCAATCCTCTACCTCTCTTCTTTATCAAGTTGTTTTTGCAATCTCATAGCTGCTTCATAACCAAGTCTTTCTTGTTCTTGTTGCCTTTTTGTCTTGGTCATAGCCGATTCGGACTCTTTCATTATACCTTTACCTTTATCTTTTGTCTTTGATGCACTCCTTCTGATGTATACTAAACTTTCAGCAGCAATATCATTAACAGAATCACCAGCAGTTTTAACTTCAGGGTTGGCAGTACTAATTTATACACCAGCAGTAGTAACTGGTACATTAGTAGTGGTAAAATCTATACTAGCAATAGAAACACCCATAAGTACCAAAGTAATCCCCTCATCTTCATTAATTTGAGCAATTTTCCTCCCCTGTTTAGAAGGATCCTCTTGAGCTAAAATATCTGAATCTGAACCTTCTTCATCTGAGAGAACCAGTCTGAGTTTTCTTCTTGACTTGCTGAGCTTATCCTTTTTCTCCAACCTCTTCACCTTCTTGATAAGCTTTGTAAAAGCAGCACCATAAACTTTCTTTATCTATGTCAAGTCTGTCTCCAAAGCTACAACTCTGTCTGACAATTTTATAACCAAATCTATCAATTCATTGTGTTGCATTCTGCCCTCATCACTTCCAAGTGTGTGAACTTTTAAGAGAGGTGAATCATGGGGCATGGTAGGGGTCTTATCAATGTTATCACTTCCATGTCTTGCTTCTAAGACAGTAACAGTAGTGGTAGCCCCTCTATATCTTACATCCACACCTATGAAAGCAACCTCATCTGCTACATTGGTGTGAGGAGGAGAACTGGGTTGAGGAACCTCAGTTTCCTGTCTGATAGAACTCCTAAGTGTTGGTGAAAGATGTGGTTGTGAGGTTAATGGAGCACCTGTGAGTGTGTGATGGGACTCAATTGGGACTGTTGATCCTTCACCCTGAAAAATTGGGCCTTGAACAAACATTGTTGGAAACAATGGAATGTCCACCTCAGTATAACCCTTAGAAGCCCTCCTCATATTGCTAAAAAGTTTTTGTGTATGGGTAGGAGCAATATAAGTTCTTTTGTGATGTAGAAGCAGTCTCTTGTGCTTGTTCAAAAAGATTTGTATAAATCTTGGATACATTAAAATTTTAGTCTTACTTGTTTTTCATCATTCCATTAAAAATCAGTTTAGAAAAATTAAACTTTCTCTTTTAGTGGCCAAGCAAATAATAGCTGTTGCTTTATTGCTTAAAATGAATTGTTCACAGCGTTTTTTAGACTTAAATCAATGAAGGATGGTATGGATCAACTTTATTGAGGGGAAAAGTGTCCCTTTTGAAATTTGTCAGAATTGGACACATACCCCATAAGAGCAAGTTGTTCAAAAATTCAGTAGTAGGCAAATTACTAATACCATCAGAATCTTCTAACTTGAGATGCCTCCTAATAGATGCCTCAGTAACAATCTTAATTTTCCCATCTATTATAGCAGTTATTTCCATTTCTCCATTATCAAGTGTGCTTGCAGTAGCAGTTTGAAAAACTGTTGAATAAGAGAAACATAGATAGTGGGATTTTCAGTAAGAGCATACCGAATGTGACTTGTATTAGAAAATCCACAGTATAACCCTTAGAAGCCCTCCTCATATTGCTAAAAAGTTTTTGTGTATGGGTAGGAGCAATATAAGTTCTTTTGTGAGGTAGAAGCAGTCTCTTGTGCTTGTTCAAAAAGATTTGTATAAATCTTGGATACATTAAAAATTTAGTCTTACTATCCAAGTTTTTCACCATACCATCAAAAATCAATTTAGAAAAATTAAAAGTTCTGTTTGTGGCCAAGCAAATGATAGCAGTTGCTATATTGCTACTAAATTGTTCCCAAGCAGTTTTCTTAGAACTTAAACAATGAAGGATGGTATGGATCAAAAATCTCCATTGAGGGGAAAAGTGTCCCTTTTGAAAGGTCAATTTGTCAGAATTGGACACATACCCCATAAGAGCAAGTTGTTCAAAAATTTCAGTAGTAGGCAAATTACTAATACCATCAGAATCTTCTAACTTGAGATGCCTCCTAATAGATGCCTCAGTAACAATCTTAACTTTCCCATCTATTGTAGCAGTTATTTCCATTTCTCCATTATCAAGTGTGCTTGCAGTAGCAGTTTGCCAAAACTGTTGAATAAGAGAAACATAGATAGTGGGATTTTCAGTAAGAGCATACCGAATGTGACTTGTATTGAGAAAATCTACTATTTGATGAAATCCTTCACTGCCCTCTGTTTTCTTTAAGTAAGCGACCATGTTGTGTGTGTCACAGAACTCCAAATTCGCCATTGTTGATTAAGAAAAGATCGATTGAGGTATGGGTTAGGTTCGTTTATGAGAGTATGTGTGTTTGGCAAAGTCAATTGAGATTATATAGAGAGCACTTAAGGTTTTGATTGGAGCGACTGAATGGAATTAGATGTTTATCGTGAATAAATCTTATGAGTTAAAGAAAGTTCATGAATTATCCAATTTAAGGAAACCTAAAAGTAAAGTAGTTGGCAGAAATATCTCAACAGCTATATTTAATTAAGAAAAATCTGTTATTCCCAAATAGTACTAACGGTAGTCTAGCAGTACTAAGTTTAGCCTAACAGTACTAAGTAAAGCCTAGCAGTACTAAGTAATGTCCAACAGTACTAAGTAATGCCCAGCAGTACTAAGTAATGCCCTAGCAGTACTAATTTTTTAGTTACCAGATTTAACCTCAATTTCGTTCCAAAAAGCATTTCCATCATCAATTTTGATTCTCACAAGCTCTCTTTCTGTTTTTATACTCACTTTATCTCTTAATTCTTTTTCTCACTGAAGCACTCTGTCTGTTTTTATTACACACATCTCTCTTTCTGTTTTTGAACTCACTACATCTCTCATTTTTTTTCTCACTTAAACACGCTGTCTGTTTTTGTTTCATACATCTCTCTTTCTATTTTTTAACTCACTACTTCTCTCATTTCTTTTTCTCACTTAAACACTTTGTTTGTTTTTATTTCACACATCTCTCTTTCTGTTTTTATTGGTTTCTCTCAAGTCTCACAGAATTAATTATAACAGTAGTAGTAATTATGCATACTAGTAGTAAGTTAGGCCAACAATACTAACTTGAATTGCATCATCAGCTAGTGTTTCAAGCATCATTTGTGTATACTTCGCTACATATTAACAAAATTAACTTCCCCTCAATCAATACTTTAGAGGTTAAGCATTCCAATACTTGCAATCAGATATTGAAATCTGGCAACATCAAATGCTTTTGTGAGCAAATCTGCAACATTATGATCTGTGTGAATCTTGGTCATCTGAATAAGCTTCTTCTCATTTGAATCTCTGATGAAGTGATGTCTAATCTCAATGTGCTTAGTCTTTGAGTGAAACACTGGATTCTTAACAATGCAGATGGTGCTTTTATTGTCAATGAAAATCTTGGTATTCATGAAATTGTAACCATAATCAAGCATTTGATTTTGAATCCAGAGTACTTGTCCATATCAAATAGCAGCAGCTACATACTCTGCTTCAGTAGTAGAATTGGGAACTATAGTTTGCTTCTTTCATTTCCATGAAATTAATCTGTTTCTAAGAAATTGACCACCTCTTGTCGTAGATTTCCTGTCTAAACTTGCACCAGCATAGTCACTGTCAGTATAAGCTTCCAAGTTAAATGATGAGTCCTTAGGATACCAAAGGCCCAATTTAGGTTGACCTTTCAAGTATCTAAAGATTCTTTTCATAGCATGAAGATGTGAAACTTTAGGTGTGACTTGAAATCTTGCACAAGCACATACAGCAAACATTATATCAGGCCTTGAAGCTGTTAGGTACATCAATGATCCAATCATTGATTTATATAAGTGAACATAAACATCTTCAGCTTCTGCATCTTTGAGCAATGGCTTTGAAGTCTCCATAGGTGTACTTGCTGTCTTCACAGTTGAAAAACCAAACTTCTTCAAGAATTCATCCACATACTTGTCTTGACTAATGAAAATCCCATCATCTTTTTGAGTCACTTGCAGTCCTAAGAAGAATGTGAGCTCTCCCATAGAACTCATCTGGAACTTCTTATGCATCAATTTCTCAAACTCGGTGCATAAACCCTTCTTAGTAGATCCAAAAATGATATCATCTACATATACTTGTACTAGTAGAATATCACCTTTGACTCTTTTAATGAACAAAGTCTTATCTATCTGGCCTCTCTGAAATCCATTGTCCAATAAATAGGTAGATAGAGTCTTATACCAAGCTCTAGGAGCTTGATGTAGACTATATAATGCCTTTTTTACCTTACAAACTTTGTCAGGGAACTCTGGATCTTCAAACCCTAGAGGTTGACAGACATAAACTTCTTCTTTAATTTTGCCATATAGAAATGCACTCTTCACATCTATTTGGTACACAACAAAGTCTTTGAATGAGGCATAGGCTAAGAACAGCTTAATTGCTTCAATCCTAGCAACTAGAGCAAAAACCTCATCATAATCTATTCTTTTTTCTTAAGTGTAACCTTGTGTAACTAGCCTTGCCTTGCTTCTAATCACAATACCTCTCTTATCTTTCTTATTCTTGTACACCTATTTTGTTCCAATGGCCCTCTTGCCATATGGTAAATCAACCAAAGTCCAAACCTTCTGTAATTTAAACTGTAGAAGCTCATCCTGCATTGCTTCTATCCAGCTTAGATCTGTCAAAGCTTAAATCACCTTCTTGGGGTACACTTGTGATAGAAAACAAGCAAATAGACAAGTATGAAGGTCTTCATGAGTTTTCCCTTCATAAACAGCACTAATAAACCCTTGTTCATTTGAAGTCTTTGTCATTCTCCTTGTCTGTACACCAGATTGTACATCACCAATCACATGATCAAGTGAATGATCTTTATGGATTCTTGTATTTTGAGCACTGGGAACTAGATATGTGGTAGTAATGTTGCTCATATCTAATTCTATTTCATCACCAAAGAAATCATCATGTGTAGCTTCAAGTAGAGCAGTAGTAACTGTTGGACTAACAGTATTAATATTTAGACTACGAGTATTAACATTTGTACTGGTAGTATTAATACTTGGCCCAGCAGTATTAACATTTTAAGTACTATTTTCAGGCCTCTCTTGATCATCAATTCCACTTTCTTGACTTACACCTTCATCATCCTTCTTTCCAGCATCACTAGAAGGTTGTGGTTCATCATTGCTAGCATTATTTAAAGAAGAATCAAATAGTAAACCATGTTTCCACAATGGCATCAAAATGTAGTCTTTGCTAGATCTTGTCTCCTTGCTAGAATGACCTATACCAACACTTTCTTCTGTACCTACAGAATCATTAGAGTTTGTACCTGCAACAACTGGCACATAATTCATTGATTTTGTTAGAACATCAATATCAAACAGCCACTTTGGTCTATCACCTGCAATAATAGGCTTATCCTCTAAGTATCTAATATGCAAGTTTTCTCCTACTTTCCTAGCTCTAATGTTGTATACCCTAAAAGCCTTACTATTTAATGAGTATCCAACAAAGAATCCTTTATCTAACTTTCCATCAAACTTGCCTAAATAATCTAAGGTATTAATAATGGTAACATGACACCTAAATGGTCTCATGAAGTTTTGAGTAAGTGTTCTACCTCTAAATAGTTCATAAGGGGTCTTGTTATGAGACTTAACTACTAATAACCTATTTTGCACATAGCAAGCAGTATTAACTGCTTCAGCCCAAAATGTAGTAGGTAACTTAGAGTCAGCTAACATGGTTCTAGCAACCTCAATTAGTGTCTTATTTTATCCTTTAGCTACACCAATTTTGCTATGATTTCTAGCTACATAAAATTCCCTCTTAATGCATTTCTTTTCACAAAAATCACTCATACTATATTTTTTGAACTCTGTTCCTATTGATCAACATCTGATTATTTTTCTTTCATATCAACTAACTTTTCTTATCTCAGTTATAAGCTCATAAGAATGCCCTAGTATAGGTCTCATCCTTAGATGCTAAAAAGAAAACCCAAGTAAATCTGGTATAATCATCAGTGACAACTAGACAATATTTCTTATTCATTAAGCTGCTCATAAAGGTTGGACCAAACAAGTCCATATGCAACATGAATAAAGGCTGAGTAGTAGAGTTCTGAATCTTTAACTTACAAGAGGCTTTGTGTTTCTTTCCCTTCAGGCAAGCAACATAAGTTTGGTCATTTTCAAAACGTTTTAAAGGTAAACCTCTCATAAGATTTTCCTTAACAAGTTTATTAATAGTTTTTAAATTTACATGACCTAGCCTCCTATGCCAAAGCATTGATTCATCAAGTGTGGCCTTTGCAACAAGACAAGTTAAACTATCTCTAGGAATAATATTCTTCATATCAACATTGTACATGTTGTTCTTTCTAAGAACTTTAAGTAAAACCTGACTTTCACCAGTTAACTTAAACTCAGGAAACAGAACAAAACATCCAGTGTCAGTAAAAAGAAAACACTGATCTCTTTTTGTTCCCCACATATGTGAAAATGCTAAAAAGGTTAAACTGTAATCCTTTGACAAAGTTACACAACCTCAAAAATCATGTCTACCCCCCAGTATAAGAGTTCCTTTACTAGTAATTTTCCCTCCTTTGGCTCCTCTCCTAAAGGTAACATATCTTCCATCAAATTCCTTAAAGTCTGAGAGGAATATAGGAATGTTCCCGGCTCTTAGGCCTTGGCATCCACTGTCAACATAGCCTTGATCTTCTTTTTGTGGATGACCCAGCACATAAAAATAAGGAAATTAGTTTCTTTTGGGGACCCAAGCCATCACTGACTTAGATCTACCTCATGCATCAACATAATTATGTTTCTTCAAAGTAATTGATGCACTATTAAGTTTGGTAGGTCTCCAAACCCAACATGCTAAGGCCTTAACAGCATTAACCTAATTTGCCCTAACAGCATTAACTACTTCTGAATTTGGCCTAGCAGTATTAACTGCTTTTGGCCTAGTAGTATAAAAACTTCCCTTAGCAGTATTAACCTTTTGGCTAAATTTTTTGTTAGTTAATGCTATTTTTATTTGATAGGGCCTCTTTATAGTTGATTGTGCTGATTTAGAAAAACATAACATTGGTCTCGCACTATAAACTATGTTTTGGCTAGAGCTGTATTACATTAGCCTGCAGTATTAAGTGGTTCTTTTTAGGGACAGTTTTCATTAAAACTGCTCTTGGAGGGTGAGCCTTTTTAGTAGAATAATTGTAATTCACCCTTGTATAATTATTAACAGATACCACCCTTTCCCTTTGATGGTAATTGCAGTTAGCCTGCACATGGTCAAAACTTCCACAGACAAAACAAGCTTTATTGTACACCACAAAGTCACTTCCTAGATGTTGGGACTTCTGATTATTTCAGTTTTTGATTTCCCCTAGGACTTTGTCGACCTTTTGTACATCCTCAGCCATACTTAACTGGTTACAAACTGGTTTTTTTGATCTTGCTTGTTTAGTCTAACAAATTCTATCTTAGCAACAGTAGGAAAAAAAGTTTTCTTCTCTAACTTATCATGTGACACCAACTTCTCAACCATTAGGGCATCAGGAGATTCCCTAACCTCATTATAAGTATCTTCACTTACATTCTTACTAGTCTTATGTCTATAGCTTTTAAACTCAGGCTGTTGGAACTCTTCTAGACCAGAGTTGGACAAATCAAGGTTTTGGGGGTGAAAATAACCCTGTAGGAGGAGGTAGAACAGCATTATAGCTTACAAACCCCAGACCCTTTCTACTTTTATCAGATATCTGACTCCCTATTAATTTGTCTAGACTCTTAGAAGCATTATCAAAATTTTCAATTTTAAGTCGATTGCTTTCTTTTTCTTGCTTAAGTTTTTCTAACTCACTTTTAAGCATACTAATTTCTGAGTCTTTATATGAGATATCTCTTTTTAGGACAGTAAGTTGCTCACAAAAAATAACCTCATTCTTTTTGTAAAAGACAAGATTGCTATCTCTACTGATGAGATGCTAACCCTCTTTTATAATTTGCTAAATTGAACTCAGATTTGTTAAACTCTATTCTTAAATCATCAAGTTAAGTTTTAAGAGTTTCAAAGCTTTTTAGATAGGTTTTTAAACAAGTTTTGTCATTATGTACCTCAGAGTCTGAAAAAGCCATAAGAGCCATGTTTGTAGGGACTTCATCATCTGCCATATAGCTCCAGTCAAAACCAGCTCTATCAGTAGCCACCATGGCTTTGGAAGAACAGTCCTTCTAGAGCTGTCTTGATTCATGTTCCTGCTATCTTGGTTCTTAGGTCCTCTGCATTCCCTTGCAAAGTATCCTATCTTATGATAGTTGAAACACTCCACCTTTGACTTGTCATATCCAGCTATGTCACTCCTATTGATAGTGATCTTTCTACTAGTTTTCTAGAAAAACCTTCTTGTCCTCATGCTCAGCGATGCTAACTGCCACTTCAAATCTATCTCTTCTATATCATCTTCATGGATTTATTCAAGGTCCTCATATACAAGTTGAGACGCGTTTGGTTGACTGGCCAAAAATGCATAAACAGTGTCATCACTTAGGTTAGCAGTACTAACTTGAGTACTAGCAGTGCTAACTTGAGTGCTAGCGGGGCTAACTTGAGTTTTAGTAGTACTAACTCCATAAGCAGTATTAACTTCATTAGTATTGCTAGGAGATGACACAAAAGCCATGTTATAGGAATTTGAGCTTGAGCTTGAGCTTGCAGTTCCTTTAACGTCTTGTTCAACAATCTTGAAATTGTTGTAGAGATCATCAACGCTTATTGTGTCTAGATCAGGTTTATTCCTCCAGACCGCAACATGAGTATTCCATTCAAAAGGCAGACTTCTTAAAAATTTCAAATTGAGATCTTCTTGTGAAATATTTTCACTCAAGATAGCCAGCTGACTTACAATCTTCTAAAGCCTATTAAAAATAGAGTCTAGAGACTCTATGCTTGAAGCACTAAAGTTTTCATACATTTGCTTCAGGAGAGTCTTTTGAGTCTTCTTTGTGGCTTCATTACCACCAAATCTTGTTTGTATAGCAGCAAACAAAGTCTTAGCATATTTGTACTGATTAAAGGTCATTAGATGTTCATTAGGAAGTGCCATCAGTAACATACTTCTTGCCTTCATATCATTCTTCTTTTGAACCTTTTCTTCAGTAGTTACAAGACCTGGTATTAGTGTAGTTGAGGTACCATCAACATTTTTTGTTGTTTTAGCTGTAGGTTTAAATGAGTTTCCATTCTCTATGACATCCCATAAAGCATAGTCTTGTACTTAAAAGTATTGCTCAATCCTTAGCCTCTACATATCATATTCACCCTGTTTGAGAGTGGGCAACTTTGCAGTAGTGGTGATTTGAGTAGTTTCTAGATCCATCTCTTCCTTGTAAGTAAAGAGTTCTTCTTGTTAGTTTCTTCTAGATCAAAGTTTCATAACATAAACTCTGATACCACTTGTTGATCCCAACTTAAGATCTATTCTTTAAGAACAATGATATAACTGAAAAGCTCCAATATTATTATTATGAATAATACGAGTACTCTATGTAGTACTAGGGTTTACAACCTTGAATCTATGTATCAAAATGTCTATAATATTGTATATTCAAAACCATAACCTAGGATCTCCTTTTATATACTAAGGAGTCCTTTACAAGATAACTATAAATCTTCTATAATGTTAAACTTATACGTATCTTTCTAACTATATAGAATATACTCTGAATAAGTCAATACAAATCTCTTGACTCGTCTTTATCTCTTTAGCAGACTTTAATCTTCATGCAGCAGTCTTAAGTCCTTCAGCAGTATTTAGTTAGTACTGGCAGTACTAACTTTCTTTTAGCAGTACTAACTAGTTAATACTGGCAGTTGTAACTTGAGCAGTTCTAACTCTTGACTTGGCAGTACTAAGTATGAACACATTTAATTCCTAACAAAGTTTTACTATTTATTTTATGCCGACTATACCTAAAACAACACTCTAACGGGCAGTGTACCCGGTCAGATGTAGCTTCGTTGGTAAGTAGAGTGTCGATCACTAAGAGCGAGAGCGTTAATTCTTAAGTCTACTAGTATTTTAGTTATCTATGTTAGTTCTAATTTATGTTAATCCTAAGTCTAAGGTTTAAGGGGGGTTTCAGTCTGAGATAGTAGCACGAGTTTGGGTATCTAAATTAAGGTTTTGATGACAATTAAAACACACAAGTGATTTAACAAAAGATAAAGAAGTAATCGAGCATAATGTAAGGGAAACGTATTAACCATGTTTAATCAAATATAATGATGGTTTTAGTTTATAAGTGCAATGATTGTCATGTTTCATTGTTGTTATATCATTCCTAGACTTAGGCGGTCCTTCTTCCTAAGACCTAGACTTAGCAATCCTGTCACAATTAACCAAATCCGCATAAACCTTGTCACGGTTGCTTATAATCTATCTTAGGAGACAATAATGGCGATCTTATCGAATCCTACCTCATCAAGACTTTACTAACTTACTGCTTAACGGCTCTTTATATACTAGTAGTCTACTGTTCGAGTCTTTACCAAAGGAATCAGTACGTTATTTATTGATCCCTAGTCACCTGCTAGTCCAACTTGTTTACAAAAACCAATGGTAAAGATAGGTCAATATTTGTGATCCTATGATTCTAGATATATGAATTTCTATATAGAGAGCCATCCCTGACTCTTAGCCTACGCCTACACAACACTAGAGTTGCAGCGCGTTAAATATGTAGGACTAGACCCAGTTGAATGATAGGTCGCATACTTAAGCACATAAGAGATTATAAATTGATAAACATAAGACAACGCACAATTTACAAGATGCAATCAAAATAAACATAAACCAAACATTAAATTATCATAAACATGGCTAATACCTAAAGGTATTAGCCTATAGTCATTGTAACAATACATAAAATCATAGATGAACGATTAAACATAATGTTAAACGAACGCGTATAGTGGAGTGTAGATATTACAAGGGTTTTCCTATGGATTGGAGCACTTTGCAGGACCTTCTTGGCTTCTTAGATCTTCTGAAAATTGGACTTGGTGGTTAAAAGCATACCCCAAATCGTATTTAGGGTTTGGTATTTATAGAATCTTAAAATTGGTCGATACAGAGTATTGAAAAGTTCAATAAGGCATATCGGGGTTACTTGCGTGGGCTTCAAGAATAAAATATTCCAAAATTTTCTTGAGCTGCCTTTAATACAGCGTATCCACTTTTTGGATATGGCGTAATGAGGTTTACGTAAAGTTAAGGTACAGATATGCCATATCTTCATGATGGATACGGCGTATTGGTCTTCAGTCTTCATGGTTTCTTGTGAAGTTAGGGCACAGAAATGCCATATCTTCTTGATGGATACGACGTATTGAGGTAAAACCAGTTGGTTTTTCTTCGTTGACTAAAGTATTATATACGGCGTCTCGTTGATGTGGATACGGCGTATTCTTCAAAGTCAGGCAATGGTCTTTCAAGTTGTCAAATTCTTGGATACATCGTATAGGTCTAGAATAATGCGGCGTATTTGCTGTCAGATCAGTAGCCTTTCTCGAACTTTTCGTTTATGCTCCAAAATGCGTTCCTTTTAGCTAATCTTCATGAAGTACTCCATAATTACTACAAATCTTAGATATAAATGATTAAGTACCAATTCTCGCAATAATTATACAAAATAGGTAATTTATATCAGATAAATGATGCTATAAAAGTAACGTTATTTGATGTCATCAGCATTACAATCTGAAACATGATTGTTCTGATTGGATCTAGACTTAGACTTCCTAGGTTGGGCTTCTACTTTATTCTTCTTGCTTCTACTTGATGGTTGTGAGATCCTATCATTCCTAGTATTGCTCCTAGGCTTTGATCTACTAGCATCGGTAGAGCTTACTCTTCCTGTAGAAGGCAACATAGTGTTGTCATTCTTTTAAGTGTTTTGCTTTACTGCATGCTTCTTTATGTCATTGACAACTGTTTGTTTTGATCTAGATGCATTAGCGTAAGGCTGAAAAAATCACACATACATGGCTGTAACGACGGAATAGACACATGTGATTGCTCACATCCTCATTTGATCAAGACCTAAGGGTTAGGGATTAGGAAAGGGAAATAATTATTGTTAAATAAAAAATTTACAAAACAAATAGATGAAGTCCAAACAAATAAGGTACAAGTTGCTATATACTTTCTCGACCGTTCCCATGATAAAGACACAAAAATATATACACAAACGTCTTGATCGTAGATCAACAAAAACAACGTTAGTTGGCGTTCCCGTAACAATCAACTCCCAATCATCCATACTATACATACTTTTACATAAATAAGTGGCAATATCTACCACTTTATAGAAAACTTTACATCGTTGATTTATAATCACGAATCAACGAATAATCGATCCTTTAAATAATAATCATCGGTTTAAGCTTAAACAAACTGATTATCTAACCTTCCAAACTCTATCCTCTTTTTTTGTTGTGATTTTTCTATTTTTTTTCAAATTTTTTTCGTATAAACATAAACATACTACGAATTTTGTGTAATTTCACCAACTTCACGATCTCAATAAATCCGGATAGTTTATCCTTAATCCTCCATACTTCGGATATATATAAAAGTAATTATGAAAGTAGCAAAACATATTGAAAAATGACTACTTTTTACATTCCCATTGCATTGAGCAATTTCCCGACCTAATCATGGATGAAAATCAACACTTTCCCAATTGCATTGTGCAATTTTACCGACCATATACCAGAGATAGAAAAATTCATTGCAATACAGGAAATACAATACTTTACACTAAAGCAACTAGCAACCGATTAAGGACTTAATCTAATAGGGTAGGCTAAGGTGTAAAGGTGTAACGAAACAAACATTTGGTATGAAAAGATAGGAATGGCTAAGCAGGTTTTTTTAGGGCAATCTACTCTAATAATAAGAGTAAACAAAAGGTTTATATGGGGGTTAACTAATCAGTGTAGTTAGTTAATATCAGGACATATATAGGCTTTTTGGGTGTATTCCTAGAAATTTACCAGTTTAGACAAGTTACTCCATCTATTTAAAATAGTACTTATTATTGTGGTCACGAATAGATATACCAAGCCAATTTCTAAAGTCTACAACATCACCGACACACTCATAGTTTTGTAGAATTTAGGTAAACATTTGGAAACAGATAAGGCTAAATTCTCACAATATCTAACAAGGATTATGTGTGCAGGTTATGTAACTAATAATTTTACAAAAGTATGCTTGAAAAAAAAATTAGGCATAATTTAAGAATTTTATTATGAAAAATAGGACAAGTAAGCGTTCTAATTCTCCTCCCCCCACTTGAAATATACAACACCTCGTTGTATAAATATAACATTAAAAATGGGAAATTAAAAGAATTAGAATGAGAAACTCCCCTGATATTTGCCCGGAATGATCCTCCATGTTGTGTTTACGAGCAAGATTGTGTGTTGATGTGGGTCTGAATACCAGCATGACTACAACACATAAAATTGCAGAATATAAATATTCCACCAACGTCGTCGTTTTCGTTCAGAATGTCTTGTATTAAGCATAAGAAAACATGTGCAATTTCTATCTCCGTGTATTCGTTGGGCATACTCGAAATTAAAAACCTTAAGCTATACAGGAAGTTGATAAACTGTATCCATACCCCAAGATACGTCGTATTGATACATGTAGAAAATAATCCAAAGTGCGGGTCAGAATTCGAATACGTTGTATTCGTTTAACGAATACGCCGTATCGACTAGTCTGACAATAAAGTTTAAATTGCAGAATAATAAAGACTAGATAACATCCAGGTTGTTAGGATCACATAAATGGTCCTAAACAAAGAAGCTTCGGTCACTCGAAGATACAAGACAAAAGTCTAGCTCGAAAGACAATGTTAATTAATGTTTATCATGTATACGGGCCAAGATGTAAAAAGCCCAAAAAGAAAGCCCTCAAAGGCAAACCCTAGTTAGTATAAATACACCTAGTTTAGTCAAAATTAGGTTAGCTTCTCCATTATTTTATGTTTCATCTTAAGGGTTTGTAGCCACTATTTTTTCTTTCAATCAAAAGTTCTTTAATGTTTAATATTTTGTGCCATTGATCTTGTGATTTCATCCATGGAATGATCTAGGGATCCTACAATTGGTATCAAGAGCCTACAAGATTGATGTATTGATTTGGTTTGTATTTTTTTCTATTGATTTCGAAAAAAAAGAGGTTTTTGTTTTTGATTATTTGTTTGTTTTTGATTCTTGATTCAAAGATGGGTTATGTTTAATCTAATATCATTCAAACCATCTTGTTAGCAATCAACGATCTCGTGATTTTCTTTTGTTCATTTTGTTTTGGTTCGAAAAGTTTTTAAAAAAAAGAGACGTGGGGATCGAACGAGATACGATTGAACGAGTGGAAAACAAGGACGATCGAACGAGTGGAAAACAAGGACGATCGAACGAGTGACAATCAAACGAGTGGAAAGAAGTTGGAATCGAACTAGCGACACTCGTGTGTGGATCGAACGAGTGGAACGAGCAAAAGGGATCGAACAAAGGGTTCGAACTAAGCATTCGAACAAGTCGATCGAACAAGTGGAAGTCTTGGTTGATTCGAATGAGTTCAATCTTAGAGGATCGAACGAGTGGGAAATCTAGCAAGGTTCGAACGAGTGGAATTATTATTGATCGAACGAGTTCATCTCACCAAGCCACTCGAACGAGGGATCGAATAAGCAATCGATCTAGACGTTCGAACAAGCGGTTCGAACTAGACGACCGTACAAGCATTCGATCCAAGCGATCGAACAAGGCGATCGAACAAGCGATCGAACAAGCGATCGAACGAGGGATCGAACAAGAAGATCGAACAAGCAACTCCTTTGAGGACCGAACTAGTGGACTTTCGATTTTGGACCGAACTAGGTTATACTTCAAGGACCGAATTAGCAAATCCTTGAGGATCGAACGAGCAGAGTCTTTCAAGGACCGAACTAGTTAACTCTAGTGTGAACCGAACGAGCTCGATTTCTCTAGGATCGAACGAGTTGACTTTCTTGAACCGAACTAAATAATCAAACAACAACAAAAACATAAACACAAATCAAACAAATCAACAATCACTTGCGATCCGTTCATTCATACTTAAATCAAAATGGCTTCAAATGAAGAAACAAATGCAGCGGGTACCGATACTCGTCCACCTATGTTGGTTGAAAGTGACTACGATTCTTGGAAGATTCGTATACACAGGTACATTCGAGGCAAACCCAATGGCAAGCTGATATGGAAATCTATCCAGAATGGCCCTACACCTCACCCTATGATCACTGATCCTCCACCTACTGATTCTGCTGCTGTGCCTGCACCGAGGGAGAAACTTGATTCTGAATTCAGTGAAGAGGAAAACAAACTTGAGATGGCTGATACTCAAGCTGAAATCATTCTTAGTCAAGGTCTTCCCAGACACATCTTCAACAACCTCAATCAAACAAGCACTGCAAAGGAGATTTGGGATAATGTGGAGATGCTCATGCAAGGATCAGGTAGGACTATTCAACAAAGGAAGGAAGATCTGTTTGATGAGTACGAACGCTTTCGTGCTATTGGAAACGAATCAATTCATGACTACTTTGTGCGTTTCCACAAGCTTGTGAATGA
>BQNB010049546.1:0-37213 GCA_026074375.1 Tanacetum coccineum | reverse complement strand
GATCACAAGAGCTCAACGACAAAAGCAATCTCATTGATCTCACGAAGGAGTGTCATAATGAACTCACTTCGGGGGAGATTGTTAGTCTCAAAATATTGAGTCAAACAATGGAAGTTCGTTCATAATTATATTAGGTCTCGGTTACTAAATTAATATATGTTGTATTAGGCTAGATGGGTAAATGGGCTCCTATTTGTAATCTAATCGGTCACGTGTATCGGGCGAAAGCCCAAGTAAATCCGAGCACGCCCCGTAGAATTACTAAAGGCATGCAAGCCTTTTAGTCTTAACTATAAATACCCCTCTCCATCCTTGGAGAGTGTGTTGGTTCATTTGTAAACATTATCTTACAAGTTAATTTCAACCATTCTCTTTCATTTTCTCTCTCTTGTTTCTCTCTCTTAACTTCTTCTAATTTCCTTCTCTTTTCTTCTTGAATTCGTGTAACTAGTAATAAAGTGAAGTGATTACGGGTAACCGACAAGGATTAACCCATGTTTTAAACCTGTAATTGTTATGATGGTCCCATCGATCATATAACTATCCCACACCCGTGCTTCGCACTCATTTTTAGTGCAAGACTTCCCTAGTGAAATCCTCTGAGCCTATCCTTCTCACGGTTCTTGTAATTTTCTGGTTAAGCCGGACTATTAATGAAGAGCATTATTAACCCTTGAACCAATTGTTACACCCAAATCGCCTTAGCCTACCTCGTGTGTACTCGCTTTTAGTACATTATTGTTTTAACCTAAGTTAATTATTGAGTACATGGTTGCTAAGTCTTTATCCTTGTAAATATAGTTTTAGTACGATTGGGATTCATGGTAGTATTTATTTCGCGGAAGAATGGGGAAGAAAAGTTAAGTCAATACCCCCATATGTTTGTCAAATGATTTTTATGTTATGTTGATCGACCTCAATTTGGGTCATTAGTTAGATTGTAATTATGAGTTCTAAAACTCAAGTGCAGGGGTGCATCTATAAGCCCCAAGTTATGATGTATTATGTTATTCAAAAAAAAATGAAAAGAGATTGATGTAGAGTTCTGTAGAGTTTGTATATCTTTGTCCGAGTCTTTGGCTTAGCAACCCAAGCAGCGTGTATTCGTATAAATAATTAGCTAACCCTTTTACCCCAAATTCACCTAAAAAGTCACACCCCAAATATATCACATCCGTTTCTGTTTACATTAATGTTATCTTACACCTACACCCCACAACCCTTTTAAAGACCTCTTTGAAATGACTAGTACTTGCGTCAAGCGATGGAGGTTTGATCCTTTACCAAGCCTATGGTAATTTATATGCTATGATAGGTAATGACTGTTAATTTTCTGTTTCCCTATATTGTTATAATTTATTATACATCCGAGAGAAAGAGAGAATCCCAAACACTTATGTGAGGTGCTAGTATATACTTTATGTGCTTTTAATTACGAGGTCTAGGAGGTTGTGTCATAAATTGCTTTTAAAAAGTAGGTTAAAAGCCCCTAATATTGCTATTGTCTAGGTATAAAAGCCCATTTACTTGAGGACAAGCAAATCCTAAGTGTATGGGTATTTGATAATGTGTCATTTATACACTTTTTCGGGGTCATTTAACCCCCTAAATCAAGCAAATATGCCCAGATTATGTGGTTAATCATTTGTTTTCATGTTTTTAGCACTTGGATAGCATTTGGAGGAAATACACGTGACTTGGGATCATTTAGAGAAGAAACGGACAAGACTACGACTCTAAACCATTTATCTTGAAGAATTGTGCAAACAGAGCATGGAGACGGCGTCACAGACTTCAAGCGACGGCATCAAGATTTTCAAAGTGACGGCGTCATGGATTTGGCGATGGCGTCAGGACGTAGCCGACTTAAACTGGCTCTAGAAGATTCTACGTGGCGACGGCGTCACGATTACAATACGACGCCGTCAGGACAATTTCTCTATATATACAAAACCGATTTTCAGGTTTTAAGTGTGTAACTTTTGGGAGACGAACCCTAACTTTTATATTTAAGTTTGGCAGCTTTTTAGGCCGTCTTTAGGGCCTCAAAACCCTATTGTAACAGTTTTTAATCCATGTTTTAATCAAGTAAAGTTCATTTATCCCTTTAATCTTTCAATATGTCTATGTATTGTTTTATTGATTTATGTTCTTTACCTTCTTATAACATGCTAGGCTAGATCCTTTAGTATTTACTTATGATTGAATGAATCTTAGATTGTAGATCCTTTTAATGTTGCTTCTTGTGATGAATGTGCGCGTTAGGATTTAGAAAACTAGCCATAAGATTTTAAATTGGCATAGACGTCTAGGAAAATGCGAGTGTGTAGAAAGGATACCATCGGTAACAGTCTTCATACTACCTTACCCCTAATATGGTTGATCCCTTTTAAGATATTTCAATTGCATTTAATATACTCTTAGAGGCCTTGTAATAGTCTTCATACTATCTTACTTGTGCGTTGCCTTAACGGAATATTAAATAGATGACGGATTCGTGTAATTCATTCATGACTTAGGAAATACTTACACAGATCATCACAAGTGTGACAAAGCAACAGGTTTAGGAGAAGCAATCTGAGGAGTAATGCATGATTAAGTAATACGTTCGTTTATCATATAAGTTATCACAAAAGTAGTTTAGATTTATTTTATTATTATTAGTTTAATTAGTAAAAACAAACCAACCTCTCAAACTATGATATTTACGTGCTTTCATAAAATACAAAAAGAATCTTCTCTTAACCCCGTAGACCTTTGTTAGATTCTGTTCTAGCCTTCCCATCCTATTCCCCTAGAGAATGATAACAACCCCCGAGTCTTGCCTATACTACACTGCAACAATTAGGTGCACTGCCTAGGAAGTTGTAAAACTTCTTGTTGAAGTCTAACGACAACCGCATCAGTGATGGGCAATAAAACGAGAGAGATTAACTAGGGATTAGTGCATAATTAGGTGAGTTGTTTAACCATACGAGTTTTCCATCACTTTTAATTTTATACAATTAGTATATTAGGAGTAGTTAATTAGTTTAATCAATCATCTTTCAAACCCGAGATTTTACTTGCTTTCTAAAAAATATAAAAACACAAAAGTAAGCTTCTCTCAACGTCTAGACCCTAGTAAACATACAATTCGAACCTACCCAAACTATTCTCCTAGAGAACGATCAATCCCTCGAGTCTTACCTATACTACACTACAACAATTAGGTACTCTGCCTAGAAGGGTTGTAAAACTTCTGCGTTTAAAACATATCCGTATCAAGTTTTTGGCGCCGCTACTGGGGAATAGTCTAGGTTTTAGATTCTATCTAGCTTAGGTCTACTCACTAGATTCCTATCAAGTGAGATTTTATTTTCTTGTCAATTAGCTTTCTTGTAGTCTATCTTTTCTTTGTGTTATTTGTTTTGAAATTTTCATTTGATTGTTCTATTCTTTGTCATGGAGAACGTGAATCCATTTAATCCAAGCCTTATTAGCGAACTCTTTTACTTAAAGAAGAAAAATAAATTTGAGTTGTGGTTTGAGAACGATGAAAGTGATGAGTCTTTAGTTTATTCCGAAGAGGAATCTAAGGAGGACGAAGAAGACGACTTAGAATACTTTGACACCTTCCCCAATAGAGAAGAGTTCAAATATCATGAATGGCTTTTGAAAAATCCTCAACCTTCTTGGGTTAGAGCTAAGATTAGAAAAGGAAGCTTGGATAATATAAAAATCCCATGTATGATTGGGTATTTTCTTAAGGATCAAACGTACATCGATTTAGAACCACCGGTTAATATAATGTCTAAGCTTTACTATTATTGGATTATGAATGAGGGATTAAAATCAAGAGATAAAATGTCAAATCCTAGGAAGACTTGTAATTTTGTAGGAAGGGTTAGAGGAATAAGAGTCTTCGTAGGAAATTTTACTTATGAATGTGATTTTATGGTTCTAGAGGATGTTAGTAGTGTCATATATCATTATCTAGGTGAGATGGTCTTAGGAAAGCCTTTTGTGAAATAGTATAAGCTTACTTATGATAAAAAAAAGGAACTATTATGTTTGAAGAGAATAACGAACCCTCTATGAACACGAAAGTTGGAATGACCTAATAGACCTTGCTAAACCGGTCAAGGCAATCTCTTTGCCTCGAGATGTCCCGAGTACATCTGACCGTCATCTCATTAAGCTAGAAAATCAAGTCTAACGTTTGATGGAAGCTCATCTTGCTCCTAAACCATCTGTTCAAGTGAACAAAATTGCTTCTTTCAAGGTCAGAATTTGTTAGTTAGTCCTCACAACGCTTAATATTGCATGAAAGATCCCGAGCAAGCTTTTGTTGACTGCGGATCCTCATGTACCGACGAAGCGGGAGGTAAGTGCTTCATTTTCAAACCCGAGCAAAATGACCTTGGTGACACCTATAATCCATCATGGAAAAGTCACCCAAACCTTAGGTGGAGGCAACCTCAAAATTCCCAAAACAATTTTTCAAACCCACCTAATCATTTTCAATTAAATGGTTCATTCCCGAACCGTACCTTCAACAACAATTTCCAAAATTTTAACAATCAGTCAAATCTCAAGGGATTGGTGTCTAACTTGAGACCATTAATGACTGAATAAATAGAGCACTTCCAAGTGCAACGGTTAAGAACCTAAAATTGAATGTTAATACCACCTCTTCGGTTTCGTCTGCTTGTTCTTACCCAAAGGAAGATCCCCAAAGTTCATATCATCCCTTCAATTCGATCAATGCTATTAAAACGTGTTTCAAATCGACAAATGATTTTCAAAAATACCAATCACAAATTAAAACTTTAACGGTCAACAAACTTGAAACACCAAAATCAAAAGAACTCGAAAAAGCTTTAGAAAATGAATTTAAGGATTTGCATCTTAAGTTACCAGTTTTTGAAGTTCTAGCTCATGCTCCCATGTACAACGCCATTTTGGATAAATATGTAGAGAGTCTTGAGTTAGGTAAAAATGTGTCTGCATTCATTTAAGGGAAAAGCCAAAGAAAATGAAAGATCCTGAATTTTTCACCTTACCTTGTAGACTAGGGAACTCCAAGCCTTTTGATAGCTTAGCCGATTTAGGGTCTCGTGTGAACTTAATCCCATTATATCTTTTCAAAACGTTAAACATTTGATTATTAGAAGAGACAGAGAATGTCCTAGGGTTAGCGGATGGAACTAAATTGTATCAAGTAGGAATTGTAAAAAACATAGAGGCATACGTAGGAAAATTAAAAATTTTAGAGGACTTTTACGTCATAGATATGGAAAAGGACCCTACGTGCCCCTTACTTGTATGAAGAGGAATTTTAGCAATGCTAGGGTTTTTTTTTTTTTTCCTTTTTGCGTCCCCCCCCCATAATAGATTCCCCCCCCCCCCCCCCCCCCCCCCCCCCCCCCCCCCCCCCCATCGAAAACTAAAATAGCGGTAGGAGAAGGAGTTACTAGATTGATATTTGGAGTTAAGGAAATCGACCTAGGTCATGTGGATACACCATATTGGACTACCTTTGCAAAACAGAAGTCTTACGAATCACGGCTAGTACGAATTACATAGGTGCCCTACCCCATTACTATTTAGAGAAAGACTTTATGAATGACCATTTACCTAGGGAATTAGAAATAGCTAGGGACGCCAAACTCAATCCGTTTAAAGATGTCATAGTGTTTAGGAAAATTGTAGAATTCCTAGCCTCATAAGATGAAAAGATTTAAGGATATAGAAGATTTTAATATCGATGATATACCATCCTCCTTTGTGGCAAGTAAAGGAGATGAGGAAAAAGGAGATGGTTATGTTTATAGGAAAAGAATGACTCATTACTCAAAATGTTTAAAACTAGGACCCGAGTACAAGCGTGATGAAGGGATAATCAAAACGATTAAATTTCTCAATGGAAGAAGTAGTGTGAGCGAAGGAAGAGTCACGTAAGGAGTGTGACTCCGAGTCTAGCTAGAAGACTCGTTAATAAACAAAAGCGCTTGTTGGGAGGCAACCCAATTTTTTATTTCATGCATTTTAAGAGTGTCTTGTGTTTTTATCTTTATTATTTGTTCTTATATGTTTGATATATGTGATCATGCTTTGTTTTGTCTTTAACCTCGTCTTAATTGTAATCAAAGGTATTTTGCATAAAATAAGTGTAGGGGAAGATATCCGGTTTTTAAGAACCAAAATTTTCAAACATATAAAATAAACTTTAGATTAATTCATATTTTATGTTTTGTTTGTTTGTTTTAAGTCATATGTTTGTACTAACCGTTTTTGTGGTTTATGCAAAAAAAATTTACAGGAAATAATTAATAGGATATTTGTGCAGAAATTTTTTCAAACAACGAAACTACAAAATTTTACAGTGCGTGGAGACGACGTCGGGATTTATTCCTGATGACGTCACCACTGTAGCACTAACGAAATTCGCATTTTTCTGATTTTTTTGAAAAGTTATTTTTGTTTAATTTCCAGGATTTTTTAATTTTCCTAATTCTTGCAGCCTACCACGATTAGATTAGTACGTACATCCTATCTTTATTGCTTTCGTATGAGTCTAGTACTTAATTAATAAGGGTTATATATCATTTCCCGCGGGATTTTACGCTTGGTATGGTTGTTCTTTTCTTTGATTTTCAGGATATATTAGATAAGAAGAGTCTGGAAGCTCTTAGGATTTTCACTTGGACAATTCTTGGATGATGATTTAACCAGAATTATCTTGTTTCTTCTCCAATACTAAGCAAAACCAGGGGAGTATTGGTTTCTCTTATCTTTTTATTTATCTTCCCTTTATTCGTTTTTGGGTACACATAGAACATTGGGACAATGTTCAAAATAAGTGTAGGGGTAATAAAAGCCTTAGAAATAATTCCTTCAATTGCATTTGCTTTATCTTTAAAATGATGTGTAATATACCAAAACATAGTTTAGGACGGTAGTTTTAGCCCAAATTAAAAAAAATTATGGTATATATTGGTGAAACTGTAGTATTAGAAGCGTCTCATAGATAGAAGTTATATTACTAGCATAGAAACCCTACCACTTAAAAAAATTTCACCCCAAAAATGTGAGGTTCGCCCCTAGATCTTTAGGAATAAAAGCATTTATTTTTAGTGCTTTTGAGAGTGTACCGGTAGTATTATAAATTCTAGAACTTACTTTAGCGATTCATCCTGAGACTGCTAGTGAGATAGCATTCGTGTGATTAGGATTTACTAAGTGATAAGAAGCATTAGGATAAACCCTTGTTTTTAGCTTGTACTTGTTATGGTTATGATGATCTCCTCTATCATATAACTACCCCCACACCCTTGTTGTGCACTCATTTTTAGTGTAAGATACTCCTAGTACACCCTTCTAAGCCTATCCTTTTCATTTTCTTCTATTAAGTATTTTAGAATGGCCAAAAGGGGATTTCTTTGGATTAAGAAATCCCTGAATAGACTATTCCAGAGAATTTAGTGGAAATTTGTTTACACTTCACCAAAATGTTACACCTAAATCGCCTTAGCCTTCCTTGTAAGTACTCATTTTTAGTACATTATTTTTATCACATTTGTTAAACCCTAGTTAATTGTTTAGTTAATTACATGGTTGCTAAGTCAAGTCATTAATAGTGCATACATTTTTGGGACGACTGGGTGAAGAAACTAAAGAATTAATGATCCGGTGGTCGGAGAGACTCAAACCACAAGATAGCCATGTTTAGTTAGAGAGAGTAGAAAGAGAAATAAATGTGTAAAATAGAATGGAAGTGAAAATGTTACAAGAGTCTCAACCCCTCCATGGAAGCCATAGAGGGGTATTTATACCACCATACATTACACAAGTATGCTATATTGGCTATTCTAGTCCCTGTGTATGGTGGTATGGTAAACTATGGTAATTCTATAATGTCGACACATAAAATGAAATCCTAATAATCTTCCCCCATTGGACGATATACGGAATTACTTACAATATTTTCCTAACAAGTACATATTGATTAAAAACAAAAACTTCCACGAAGCTTCCAATGCTGATGATGTCTTCTGTGGTCTTTGACTTCAAGTCTTCACTCCACTATGAATCATCTTTGTAGTACCTTGTAGGAGAAATATTATAATAGGCATAAACTAGGTAACCCATACACTTCTTGGTTAAGGAGAAGCTTCTGAATCAGCTTCCCCCTAATTCATGTCACATATTCTTTATTTAGAAGCTTTCAAAGCTTCCCCCCAAACTAGCAATCCTTTCTTGAGCAGTTTCAAAGCTTTCTTACAAGCTTAGAATAATTAAGTGCACAGCGGAATTAGTAGCAAACCACATCAAATATTACTGCTCCTTTAATAATAAGCTTAGTGATTAACCGTTCGGGGAAGACATAAACTGGATCAGCAACGTATCTTCTCACGCTTGAATAATTCTTCTCACAACTCTTCCCCCTGGAAATTCAAATAATGCATACTAAAATTCACAAGATATCTCTTCCCCTATGTGTTTAACAAAATGCACCCAAAAGCCATAAGTTAAAGCGCTGATTTTCTCTGCGGTTATGACATTTGTCTTCCCGGCATGGCCTAAAAAAATATTTTCAAGAAAGATGACATTTTCAAGCTTTCAAGAAAAAGAAAGGCAAAGACTCTCGGGTGTATCTACTCCTTCCCCCTTGTTGGTTTCGATACCTCGGAATCAGCAAAACCTTGTACGCACATATACTTGAATACTTATGTGAAGAATAAATTATTTCAAATCTATCCTGTGAGAATCAACTGCTAATCAAATCTCTACTCATAAACTCACTCTGACTATCTTTTTACCAACCATTTTGTAGGCTATTTGAAGTGACCACTGATGGAGTAAACCCGGTATACCAAACTTGAAACTGAAGTAGAATTCCCTGTTCTTGTGACTTAATCTTGCACTAATGTTGGAAGAATAGTGTAGAGAAACTCAATACTTACCAAGCAAAGTATGAGACATTTATCACCTTTTGTGATTATCCACAACGTCTTCTGCGTGTGACATTGAGAACTACAACGTATCTCCTTTAAGTGATAGTTATCCAGGTCTTCAACCAACTACCCTGACTGCTGGTAACTAGATAACCCAAGTCTTCATCATGAATCTTAAGCTCGAGCAAGTTATCATTGAAAGTCATTCATCTAACCAACCTCGACTTCAAGATAAAATAAGAACACGCCTTCGTGAAATCCAACTTCAATTTCAAATAAGTGATACCCAATCAACTTCGTAGTCACATAGACAATTTAATACCAAATCTAGCCATTAAAATTTTAGTTCCATGATTCTTTATAAAGATCGATCCCGGTCTCGTCACATTGTCACTTTGTCATTTTGAACCTCGAATACAACCAATAACCTGTTAATCTTAAATATTTAGTCCAAGTTAACCAATTTATACAACAATTTGTATAAACTTTTGGTTAAGAAACTAGAACTACATTAAACAAGCTCAACATTTCTAGTCATACAACCGGCCCAAGTTGAAATGATCAAAGGATTGTAGTAAGATATGAATTTGATCGAACAGTGATAAAGGAGGATAGTGTTAAAGGGTTGTTGTTGTAGGTGATTAAGATTGTTATTTCAAGGGATTTTACAAATCTTCACTAAAACCGAGAAAATCCAAGTATTTCACGGGATTTTACAAAGTAAGACAAACCGTAGAAAATAAAATCTTCTTCTGATCAGTGTAATATTCCGCACGGTTTATGACATTGTAATGTTTCTTAGGGTTTATGTCAATGTAATGTTTCTCAGGGTTTATGTCAATGTAATGTTTCTCAGGATTTATGTCAATGTAATGTTTCTTAGGATTTATGTCAATGTAATGTTTTGCACGGTTTACGAAAATTAGACGGAGTTTCGTTTTGCACAATTACGTATTTCACACGGTTTGTTACACAACCTGTTTCGCACACCTAATACACAACATAAATCCCAAACATGTTCCCAAACATGTCCCCAAACATGTTCCCAGACATATTCCCAAACGTATTTCGCATAACCTAATAAAAATTGAGCAGAGTTTTTTTCCTAGAAAAGACGCATTTCGCTTGAGTTAACAACCTGTCATATTTCGCTTGCTTACATAAATCGCATGCATGTTTCGCATGAATACATAAATCGCATACATGTTTCGCATGAATACATAAATCGCAAACATATTTCGCTAGCAACATATTTCGCAAGCTTCAAACATATTTTGCTAGCTTCAAAAAACATATTTCGCTAGCTTCAAAAAACATACTTTTTTCATAAAAATCACCAAAAACACACCCTTTTTGATATTTTACCTTGATTTTTCTTGTACAACTAGTTATCTTAGGCCTAGATCTTTCTTAAAAACATAAACTTTAACACTTTTAAACACAAAAATCTGGGCTTTACTTTTTGAACCACGAAACCAAAAAGACAACAAAAATGACAATCTAGACAAGATATAAATGCACACAAACTCACGATATCACCCCATGGCGACTGATACCAGACCATACAAAATAAAAACTAACCCAAGATCGTAACTTAGGCTCTATTACCAATTGAAGAAACTAAGGATCAATGATCCGGTGGTCGGGGAGACTCAAACCACAAGATAGCCATGTTTAGAGAGAGAGTAGAAAGAGAAATAAATATGTAAAATAGAATGGAAGTGAAAAGTTACAAAATTCTCAACCCCTCCATGGAATCCATAGATGGGTATTTATACCTCCATATATTACACAAGTATGCTATATTAGCTATTCTAGTCCCTGTGTATGGTGGTATGGTAAACTTTGGTAATTCCGTAATGCTGTCACATAAAATGAAATCCTAACATTGGGATTCATGGTAGTTTTTATTATATGGAAAATTAGGGAATAAAAGTTAAGCATTGCCCCCATATTTATCTAATATTTTCCATGTTTTGTTGATCCTTCTCAATTCGGGTCATTAGTTAGTATTATGTTATTGAGTATTAAAAACTCAAATGTAAGGGTGAAACTATAAACCCCGAGTTATGTTATTTATGTTTTAGCATATGGCAGGGAAAAAGTGTATGAAAAAAATCAAAAAATGAAAAAAGCATAAAAAAATATGTTAGATTTGGGCTGCCATCTTGCTATTGTTTATGTTCAAGAAAGAGTCAAGAAAAGAAAAAGAAAGAGTTTGATGTAGAGTTGTGTATATTTTTCCTAGTTTGGTCGAGTCATGGCTTAGCAACGCCTTTTATATTCTTGTGACTAATTGACTTGTTGCCAGTAAACCCCCCCCCCCATATCCCCCAACCGTGTTTCCTTTACCCTACACCTAAACATCACAACCCTTTAAAGACCTCTTTGATAGTAATTCCTAGGTGCCTACGCTACAGTGGTGAAGGTTTTGATCATTTATCAAGCCTATGGTAATTTATATACTATGATAGGTAATGAGTGTTTATTTTACCCGTTTCTTATATTGTTATAATTCATTACTACACCGAGCGAAATAAAGAATCCAAACACTTATGTGAGGTGCTAGTATATAATTTTCGTGCTTTTAATTACAAGGTCTATCTGGTTGTGCCATAAACTATCTTTATATGAGTAGTTATAATTGCCCCTCGACCGTTGCTATTTACTAGGTAGATAACACAGTTGGCGTGAGCGAAGCTCATTTGCTTGAGGACAAGCAAATCCTAAGTGTAGGGGTATTTGATGAGGTGTCATTTTATACACTTTTTCAGGGCCATTTAACACCCTAAATCATGCAAATATCCCTATTTATTATGCTTAATCGTTTCTTTTTGATGTTTTAGCATTTGGAAGGCATTTGGAAGAAATACACGTGACTTTGACTTAATTTGGGAAGAAACGGGACAAGATTGCAACTCTACATAAATTTGATCAAGAAAAGTATCACAGTGCGTGGAGACGTTATCAGGATTTCTCCTGACGATGTCAAAGTATCAATGGGACGACGTCACAGATTTTGGTGACGACATCACAGTAGCCAACACTAAGAAGCCTATAGAAGATTATGCTAGTTGACGACATCACTATTTGTATGGGACGACGTTACGACTTAAACTCTATATATAGAACCCTTGTTTTTTAGGTTTTGTGTGGAAAACTTTGGGGGAAACGAACAGAAGTCGTAAGTAAGCCTTAGAGAAGGCACGTAGGTCAATTTTTAGGGTTTCTTAACCCTTGTGTACTCATCATAACTCCATGCTTAATTGAAGTGAAGTTCTTTATCCCTTTTAATCATTCGATATGTCTATGTGTTGTTTGATTAATTGTTTTTTGCTTTCACTTAACATGTTTGGCTGAATTTAAATTATGTTTGCTTATGATTGCATGAAACCTAGTTAATTATCCCTTTTATTATTGTTTCTTGTTAATGGTGTGCGCGTTATGCTTTAGAAAACTATGTATAAGATATTACATTAGCATAGACATCTATTTAAACGCGATTAGGTTAGAGGAAGCCCAACAATAGTCTTCATACTACCTTGCCATTTGGATGGATTCCGAATTAAGTATTTAATACTTACACATTACATTAATGAGGGTGACGGGGAATAAAACGAGAGAGATTAACTAGAGAGTAGTGCATGATTAGGTGAACACAATTGTTTAACCATACAAGTTTTTCCATTGCTTTTACTTTTCTACAATTAGTATCGCATTAGGAGTAGTTAATTAGTTTAATCAACCCCCTTTCAAACCCGAGACTTTACTTGCTTTCTAAAAAATATAAAAATACAAAAATAATACTCTCTCAACCTCTAGACCCTAATAAACATACAATTCGAACCTACCCAAACAATTCCCCTAGAGAACGATCAATCCCTCGAGTCTTACCTATACTACACTACAACGATTGCCTAGGAGGGTTGTAAAACTTCTGCGTTTACAACATATCCGTATCAAACCCTTAGATCTCAAGCTCGAGACAAAAGTAATTTCTTTTGTTTCCTCTCAACCATAGAACCTAAAAATGTCTTTGAAGCTTTAAAGAACGAAAGTTAGGTAGTTGCCACGCAAGAAAAATTAAATCAATTCACCTTAAATGATGTTTGGGAGTTAGTTCCAAATCCTAAGTCTATGATGTTTATACGAACTTGATGAGGTGTAAGATTATACTCTTTTTTGGGGTCATTTAACCCTCAAAATCATGCAAATATCTCCATTTATCATGCTTAATCGCTTCTTTTTGTCATTTTAGCATTTGGAAGGCATTTAGAGGAAATACACATGACTTGGACTCAATTTGGGAAGAAACAGGACAAGTTGCAACTCTACACGAAGATGATCAAGATATGAAACACAGTTCAAGGAGACGGCGTCATGATTCTTTGTGACGATGTCAATGTGTTCAAGAGACGACGTCAGAACCTTTTAATACGACGTCAAAGTAGTAGACTCTGAGAATCCCAAAGAAGATTCTACGGGTTGAGGACGTCGCAATTAACAAGCGACGTCATCGCAACTTAATCCCTATATATACAAACCCTGTTTTTCATGTTTTAGTGGAAAACTTTAGAGGAACAAACCCATACTTTGTAGCAGCAATTCAGACGATTTTTAGGGTTTTCTAACCCTTGTATAGCCACCATAACTCCATGTTTAATTGAAGTGAAGCTCCTTATTTCTTTTAATCTTTTGATATGTTTATGTATTGTTTGATTAATTATTATTCGCTTTCAATTAACTTGCTTGGCTAAATATAATTTGTGTTTGCTTATGATTGTATGAAACCTAGTTGTTTATCTTTTCTTATTACTTCTTGTTAATGATATGTGCTGTTAAATATAAAAGAATCATTGATCTGGTGGTCTTGGTGACTCAAACCATAAGAATTCCATGTTTAGAGAGAGAGAGTAGAGGGAGAAACTAGTGTGTGTAAAATAGAATGAAAAGTGAAGTATTACAAAAGTCTCACCCCTCCATGAAAGCAATGGAGGGGTATTTATACCATCAGCTAATACATAAGTATGCTAAGTTGACAACTCTAGTCCCTACGTATGGTGGTATGGTAAACTATGGTAATGTCGTCACATAAAATGAAATCCTAACAATCTTCCCCCATGGGACGATATATGAAATTACTTACAATATTTTCCTAATAAGTACATAATGATTAAGAACAAGAGCTTCCACGAGGCTTCCAATGCTGATGATGTCTTCAATGGCCTTTGATCTACTTGAAGGCTCAACTTTCTTCATACACTTCTTGTCATCACAAAGTTTCTGAATTAGTTGCATGTCTTGAAAACTTTATTTTCCTGCACTTCTGGTCATGTTGAAGTTTTCTAGAATCTGCTTTTCATTTGACTTCAAGTCTGCACTCCACCATGAATCATCTTTATAGTACCTTGTAGGAGAAATATTGTAATAGGCATGAACTAAAGGGTGCTTGGTTGGGGGTTTTATTAGGTGAGGAAAGGTAATGATAATGAAACATGGTGGTTGGTAGCTTATTATGCAATCCTCTATTACCCTAAAGTGAGTAATGCTTCATTCCTCAACAAATTGGGGGTTATAAAGAGGGTAATGAAAATTTACATATTTCTACATTTTTGTTCCATGATCCCACGTCACCCTTCATCTTATTATTATCTTTCAAGTATTGATTTTTTAATTTTCTTTTTTATTTTTATGTATTATATATAAACATTAATACTAACAAATAGTATACGAAAATGTTTGATTTTTTTTAATTTAGATATGTACAGCAGATAGTTACAAAATTGTAACTAACAATATCTAGTACTTTATTATTGTTTTTTTTAAATGTAACATTTTTAATATTAGTGGCAATGGTTTTTATATATACATATATTTAAAATTACAAACAATCAAAATATGCATATAACATCAAATAGTATGAATCAAGCAACGTCAATTATTAATATATTACTAAGGAATGCTCATTATATTCCTTAGCATTATCTTTGCCATTTCCATTACCATTCCTCCATAATGAACCAAGCACGCCCTAAGTAACCCATACACTTCTAGTTAAGGAGAATCTTCTGAATTAGCTTCCCCCTAATTCATGTCACATATTTTTCATTTTGAAGCTTTAATAGCTTCCCCCCAAACAAGCAATCCTCTCTAGAGCAGTTTCAAAGCTTTCTTTCAAGCTTAGAAGAATTAAGTGCACAACGGAATTAGTAGGAAACCACATCAAATATTGCTCCATTGATAATAAGCTTAGTGATTAATTGTTTGGGGAAACATTAACTGGATCAGCAACATATTATCTCATGCATGAATAATTCTTCTCATATTTCTTCCCACTGAAAGCTTAAGTAATGCATACCAACAGTATTAATGTATCTCTTCCCCCATGTAAACGAAGAGATGCAACCAGACTCATTGTATGAAGCCTAAAAACCCGAAGTACACACTCTATCTCATTTATGAAGTCAAAATCGTAGCATCAAAGTCAATTAAGTCACGGACGTGCGCATTCCTTCCTTTAGGATAATGATGATATTTTTGTAACACCCAAGGTTAGCTAAGTCCCAGATGTAGACAATTAAACCCTCCAAGTAGCCGAAATGATACCAAAGTCAACTAAGTCTCGGATGTACATATTTCTTCTTGCAAGATACTGACTATCTAGAGGAATCATCATACCATTGTGTACCTCTTTTATCATAAGAAATTGTTTCTTACATCTCTTCCCCCATGTAGTTGGAATAGTACACCAAAATCCACGAGTTAAAACACGGATTTTCTCTGCGGTTATGATGTTTGTCTTCCCGGAATGACCTTAATTAAGAAAAAGACATGAAGTTCGTCATGTGTACTCATTGTGCATTTAGATGTATGTCTCCTTCCCCGACTGCTGGTAACTAAACATGGCTCCTGTGCATATTAGTACAGGACCCGAGCCTAGTTTGTTGATGCCTGGACAAATCAGTTCAGGGCTCGTACCAAAATCGATCCTTGTAGCTCCTTATGTACTTCCCACCAATAAAGAGTTGGATATTTTATTTCAACCGATGTTTGATGAGCACTTTGAAACCCCTAGTGTTGAATAATCGGTACCTCTTGATCCAGCAGTTCAAGTTCCAGCTTTTTCAGCCGGTACACCTTCGTCTACACCAATAGATCAAGATGCACCTTCAACAAGTCATTCACTGTCATCTTCGGAAGTATAACATCCTATCTCACTTCAAGGTGTTGCAGTTGACCATACTATTGATGACAACCCTTTTGCTTAAGCTGTCGATGATCCCTTTGAAAATGTATTTGCTCCAGAACTGAGTTCTGCTAAGTCATCATCAAGGGATGTTAGTGCAGTTAAATCCGACCAAGTAATTCAACCACGTGATCACCTCAGAAAATGTACAAAGGATCACCTAATGGAGAATGTAATTGGTAATCCCTCCCATCCGGTATCCACCCAGAAACAGTTAGCCACCGATGCTTTGTGGTGCTTCTACAATTATGTACTGTCAAAAGTCAAACCCAAAAATTTCAAGTCTGTCGTGACCGAAGATTGCTGGTTTGAATCTATGCAAGAAAAAATTCACAAGTTTGATCGACTTCAAGTATGGGAATTATTGACACAACCAGACTATGTCATGATAATCGCTCTCAAATGGATTTATAAAGTCAAGCTTGATAAGTATGGTGACGTTCTGAAGAACAAGGCACGATTAGTAGCTAAAGGATATCGACAAGAAGAGGGGATTGACTTCGAAGAATCATTTTCACCAGTTGCACGAATCGAGGCTATCAGAATATTCATTGCAAACGTCGCCAGCAAAAACATGACCATCTACCAGATGGATGACAAGACGGCATTTCTAAATGGCGAGCTGCAAGAAGAAGTCTACATCAGTCAACTAGAGGGTTTCGTTGATCCAGATCATCCTACTTTTGTCTACCATCTAAAGAAGGCTTTGTGCAGCTTAAAGCAGGCACCAAGGGTGTGGTATAACACCTTATCAAGGTTTCTTCTGGATAACAAGTTCTCCAAAGGTTTCATTGATCCTACCTTATTCACCAGGAAAATAGGCAAACATATTCTTCATGTTCAAATATACGTAGATGATATCATATTTGCCTCAACTGATCCTAAAGACTATGACCTATTTTCAAATGAGATGAGTTTAAAATTTTAGATGTCCATGATGGGATAAATGTCATTTTTCTTATGATTACAAGTTTCTCAAATTCCTGAAGGCATCTTCATTCATCAATCTAAATATGCTCAAGAAATTTTAATAAAATATGGAATGGATACGTCTGACCTTGTAGATACACCAATGGTGGATCGATTAAAACTGGATGAGGACCCCTTAGGGATTCCAGTTGACCAAACACGATATCAAGGTATGGTCAGCTCCCTAACGTATCTCACTGCAAGTAGACCTGACCTTGTATTCGACGTATGCATGTGTGCTAGGTATCAGACTAAGCCTACAAAAAGCACCTTGTGACAATTAAACGGGTCTTTCAATACTTTAGAGGCACCATTAACTGGGGTCTTTGGTATCCAAAGGATACCGCTATGGCACTAATGGCCTATGCATACGTGGATCATGTAGGTTGTCAGGATACACATAGAAGTAAATCAGAAAGTGCTTAGTTTCTTAGGGATAAGTTAGTGAGCTGGTTATCGAAGAAGCAGAAAAGCACTGCTACCTCAACCACAGAGGCTGAATACATTACCATGTCGCGATGTTGTGCTAAAATCCTCTGGATGAGATCACAGCTGACTGACTACGGCTTTGCATTTAATAAGATACCTCTTGATGAGGTGTCATTTTATACACTTTTTCGGGATCGTTTAACCCCCTAAATCATGCATTTATGACCAAAATAGGTACTTAATCATTTCTTTTCAGGTATTTAGCATTTGGAAGGCATTTGGAGTAAATACACATGACTTGGGCTCATTTGGAGAAGAAACTCTACACGACGACGTCATAACCTACTTAGTGATAACGTTACAACATTTCATTACGACGTCAGTACGCACCGACTCGCACGCAGATCTAGAAGATTCTACTCATGACGGCATCACGATTAAAATGTGACGCCGTCGCGGCGATTTGTCTATATATACAAATATGTTTTTAGGGTTTTAAGTGTGTAACTTTAGAGTAAAAGAAAGGGATGAACCCTAATTCGTTTAGCAGCTGTTAGGGACGATTTTAGGGCCTCAAAACCCTATTGTACTTCCTTCAATTCATGTTTTAATCAAGTAAGACTATCTTAATCATTCAATATGTCTTGTTGTGTGATTCTTATTTGTTCTTGCTTTATCTTTAACATGCTTGGCTAAACCTTCTATTGAGTTCATATATGATTGTATGAAACCTAGAATGTAGATCTTAGTAATGTTGCTTCTTGTGATGGATGTGCATGTTAGGCTTTAGAAAACCAGCTTTTGTTTGTATCGTTGTGATATGTCTAGGAAAACATGATTGTGTATAAAGGATACCATCGGGTAACAGTCTTCATACTACCTTGCCCCCTAATATGGTTGATCCACTCTTAATATATTTCACATGCATTTAATATACTCTTAGGGGCCTTGTAATAGTCTTCATACTACCTTACTTGCGCGTTGCCTTAACAGAATATTAAATAGACGGCGGGTTCGTGTAATTCGTTCATGACTTAGGAAATAATTACATAGATCATCACAAGTGTGACAAAGCAACAACACTAGGAGAAGCAATCTAGGGAGTAATACATGATTAAATGAATACAATCTTTTATTATATTGTTATCACCAGTAGCTTAGTTTTATATTTAGTTTAAAAGCTAAAACCAAACCAAATCTCTCAACCATATGATTTTACTGCTTTCTATAAAATATAAAAATACAAAAAAAGAATCGTCTCTCAACCCCTAGAATTCTGTTAGACCGTGATCAAGCCTTCCCAACCTATTCCCCTAGAGAACGATAACAAACCCCGAGTCTTGCCTATACTACTACTATAACGGTTAGGTACTCTGCCTAGGGAGTTGGAAAACTTCTTGTAGAAGTCCCTTACGACAACCGCATCAAGTTTTTGGTGTCGCTACGTAGGGAATAGTTAGGTTTTTATCATAGTTTAGCTTAGTTCTACTTGCTTGAATCCTTTCAAGTAAGATTTAATTTCCGCATATTAGCTTTCTCATAGTCTATCGTTTCTTCGTGTTATCTGTTTTGTAACTCATTCTCGTCAACCACCATGGGAGACGAGAATCCTATCAGCACTCTAGGAGAGTACTCCAAACCTAACCACGAGGGCTATAGGAATACCATCGAGCTCCCCATAGGGAACAACGTGGTACCTCTTCGATCCGACACCATCCGGTTGGTGCAAAACGGATGCTCGTTCCACGGACTTCGGTCCAAGGATCCAAACCAACACCTCAAGGATTTCTTTATACTTGTGGACTTACTTGACCTTGACGATGAAAACAAGGAAAGAACGCACCTGTGTTTATTTTAATTTTCCCTTCGCGATCAAGCTAGCAATTGGCTTGAACGTCTTCCAGCAGGATCCATCACCACATGGGAGGATCTTACTACCCGATTCCTTGCTTAATTATTTCCACCGGGAAGGACCGTAAAACTCCGCAATGATATCTTGATGTTCCAACAACATCATGAAGAATCCATATCTGAAGCATGTACTCGTTTTAAGGACTTACTAGAAAAAGTCCATCATCATGGCATCGACCTTTGGCTCCAAGTCTAAATTTTTTATGACCATGTCAATCCCGTCACAAGACGAACCATTGACCAATCGCCCGATGGTAAGCTTCGTGACCGAAACGCTAAACAATCATGGGCATTATTAGAGGACCTCGCCCTCTATGACAATGAAAGTTGGAATGACCTAAGGGATTCTGCTAAGCCGGTCAAGGCAATCGCTTTGCCTCAAGATGTCCCAAGTACATCCGATCGATGTCTCATCAAGCTCAAAAATCAAGTCCAACTCTTGATGGAAGCTTATCTTGCTCTGACACAACCTACTCAAGTAAACAAAATCACTACCTCATGTGAGATCTGCAGTAGTCCTCACGACACTCAATATTGCATGGATGATCCCGAACAAGCCTTTGTTGAATATGCATTCTCGCATACCGATGAAGTGGGAGGTAAGTGGTATACTTTCAAGCTCGAGGAAAACAATCTTGGTGACACCTACAATCCATCATGGAGAAGTCACCCAAACCTTAGGTGGAGACAACCCTAAAATTCTCAAAATAATTTTTCAAACCCACCTAACCGGTTCCAACCCAACAGTTTAATCCCAAAATGTTCTTTCAACAACAATCCTCGAAGATTTAACAATCAATCAAACCTTAAAGGATTGGTATCCAATTTTATGGCATCTCAAGACGCTAGATTGTCCAAGTTTGAAGCCGATTTCAAACAACAACAAAGTGAGATGACCAACAAAATTGACACAGTGTTGAAAGCCATAACCGACCAAATAGCGGGTACACTACCTAGTGACACGGTTAAGAACCCAAAATTAAGTATCTCCCCAGTTTCGTCTACTCGTTCTTACCTAAATATGGACCCGCAATGCTCAAACCATACCCACAGTTCAATCAACACCATCACAATCCATTTCGAGCAACAAAGTGACTCCTATGATGAAAAAGCAAATGAGAATGAGGAAGAAGAAAAGAGCAGCCCAGAAAATATTCATGTTAACCCCTCTACACCGCCTAATCCGTTCGTTGCGTTCATCACCAAAAAAGTCCTCAAATTCAATTCATTCTTTGAATCACTCGGACTGGTTCCTCAATCATCCGACACCAAGGTCATCTGCACAAAGGGGGGATGATGGAAAAGTCATGTTTATTGAGATAATTAGGAAGAATAATGACTCTCGCGAAGATGGACCTGAAGAGGAAGGGAATACAACAACCAAAGGAGTAGGAGTTGAATATTTTGACATGTTCCCAACTAGGAATGAGTTAGCATATCACAAATACCTTATGTATGGCCCGATCCCTTCGATATTTTTAAGGAACCTCATTATCACGGAAGGGTGCCCATCAAACCTCAAGATACTATGTAACATTGGGCATGTGCATGTGGAAAAAGCCTACATTGACCCTAACTCTCCTCTAAACATCATGACCCGAATGATGTATAATTAGATCATAAGGAGAAAACTTGACCCTAGAGAAAACTCGAATAGAGGAATTAGCAATTTCACAAGAAGGATCAAGGGAATGCATGTCTTCGTAGGAACCTTCACCTATATCGTAGACTTTATGATTGTTGAGGATATTAGTTCAATTATAGACCCTAGGTTGTCACAAGTAGTACTAGGGAAACCTTTTGTGGAAATATCCAACATGACTCATGACTCACTCGAAGGTGTTGTAAGATTCACTAATGGGACCGAAGAAGTTGCTTATAAGATACCTCATATGACAGAACAGTACAACTCACTGTCGGACTTAGAAAAAGAGCACGTGAAATCAGTCTACCTCAGGAACGAGGAAGACAAGAGAAGAGGAGTGGAGTATGTAATGAGCAAAATATTAGGATTTTATAAGGAGTGCTTAGAACTTGGACCCGAATATGTAACTAGGATGGACGATGAAGGAGAAGTCATGTAAGAACACGTGACCTCGAGTCTAGCTACAAGACTCGTAAATAAAAAAAGCGCTTCTTGGGAGGCAACCCAATTTTAATTTTCCCGCACATTAGGAGTGTCATGTGTTTTATTCTTTTCATTTTATTCTATCATGTTCGAACCCTAATCTGGTAATCATCCTTTGTTTTGTTTTTAACCTTGTCTTAATTTGAATCAAAGGTATTTTGCAAATAATAAGTGTAGGGGAATTCATCCGGTTTTTGAACCAAGTTCAAGCATGTTAAATAAATTATTTAGATTAATTTGTGTCAGTTTTGAGTCATATGAGTAAATTGTCAAATCTTAAGTTTTATGCAGCTATTTGTATAGGAATTAACCTATGGAATCAAGTGCAGGAAATTTTTCATCAAAAACAAAAATTTCGTTTTCACAGAATGTGGAGACGACGTCACGACATTTGTGACGACGTCAGGATATTCCTGACGGCGTCAAACCTCCAGGTCTAGAAAACTTAAAGTTTTTAATTATTTTTGAAAATAAAACTTGTATAACATTTAAAGTATGTACTCTTCTGTTATAAAACTGCATAACCAATGAGTTTAACAATTCTCTCATCCTATCTTTACTACTTTATAGACTCAACCCTAATTTCACATTGTATATTATTATATCGCACATTTTATGCTTGGTATAGTTGTCTTTGTCTTTAATTATAGGTTATATTTTATGAGAAGAAGCTTGGAAGTTCTTTGGAAGTTTCAGTGGGCGGTTCTTGGAGGACGATTTAACCAGTTATCGCATGTTTCTTCTCCATTATTGAGCAAACCAGGGGAGTACTAGTTTCTTTTCCTTGTTTTCTTTTCCCTTTAAATTGTTTTTACGGGTACTTCTATAGAACATTAGGGACAATGTTTAACTTAAGTGTAGGGGGAAAATAAGCCTTAGAAACTATTCTTTCATTTGCCATTTGCTTTGTCCTTAAAATGATGGGTAATATATCAAAACATAGCATAAGAGGTAATTTTGACCAAAATTTAAAAAAATTTATGACACATACCGACGAAAACTGAGTATTAATAGCGTCTCATAGATAGGAATTTATATTACTAGCACAAAAAACCTTAAGTTCCACCCCCAAATTTTAAGGTTCGCCCTTATATATTATACCTTTAGCTTGTTCGAGTTAAGGAGTGAGCAATCATGTATGTCTATTCCGTCATTACAGATGTGTATGCGTGGTTTTGTCACCTTTTCTGGAACATTGGTATCGGTTACTTTAGGATTATGAGAGTGCATCGGTACTATATTAAATTCTAGAACTTGTTTTTGTGATGCATCCCGAGACCGCATAGTAAGTGTTAGGATTTTCTTGATAAGAGGCATTGGGATTAACCCCATGTTTTAAACCTGTAATTGTTATGATGGTTACACCGGCCATATAACTATCTCACACCCTTACCATGCACTCATTTTTAGTGCAGGATACCCCTAGTACAACCCTCCAAGCCTATCCTTTTTCACGGTTCTCGTAATCTTCTAGTGGATTCCAGATTATTAATGAAGAGCATTGTCACCCTTAAACCAATCGTTACCCCTAAATCGTCTTAGCCTACCTTGTATGTACTCATTTTTAGTACATTATTGTGTTAACCCAAGTTAATTATTTGAGTACACGGTTGCTAAAGTCCTTATCCTTGTAAATACAGTTTTGGGACGATTGGGATTCATGGTAGTATTTATTTCGTGGAAGAATGGGGAAGAAAAGTTAAGTCAATACCCCCCATACGTTTGTTAGATGATCTCCATGTTATTTTGATCCACCTCAAATCGGGTCATTAGTTAGATTGTAAATATCGAGCATGTAAAAGCTCAAGTGTAGGGGTACGTGTTGTAAACCCCAAGTTATGATGTATTATGTTATTCAAAAAAATAGAAAAGAAAAAGAAAGAGATTGATATAGAGTTTTGTAGAGTTTGTATATCTTCGTCCGAGTCTTGGCTTAGCAACCAAACTAGTGTGTATTCGTGTAAATAATTAGCTAACCCTTCCACTCCAAATTTACCCAAAGCCACCCAAATGTATCCCATACGTTTCCGTTTTCGTTATATGTTATCTTACACCTACACCCCCATAACCCTTTGAAAAGACCTCTTAGATAGTAATGAATAATGCTTGCGCCCAGCGGTTGAGGTTTGATCCTTTACCAAGCATATGGTAATTTATATACTATGACAGGTAATGAGTGTTTATTTTCCATTTCCCCTTATGTTATAACTTATTATACACCTAAGAGAAAAAGAGAATCCCAAACACTTATGTGAGGTGCTAGTGTATACTTTCTATGCTTTTAATTATGAGGTCTAGAAGGTTGTGTTGTAAAATACTTTAAAAGAGTAGGTAAAATGACCCTCATATTGTTATTGTCTAGGTAGAAAAGCCTATTTGCTTGAGGACAAGCAAATCCCAAGTGTAGGGGTATTTGATGAGGTGTCATTTTATACACTTTTTTGGGATTGTTTAACCCCCTAAATTGCATTTATGCCCAAAATAGGTACTTAATCGTTCCTTTTCAGGTATTTAGTATTTGGAAGACATTTAGAGGAAATACACGTGACTTGGGCTCATTTAGAGAAGAAATGAACAAGACTACGGACCAACACTAAGACTCTTGAATATTTGTGCTCACAAAGCCTGGAGACGGCGTCACCAACTCTACACGACGCCGTCACAACCCACTTAGTGACGACGTCACAACATTTCATGATGGCGTCAGCATGCATCAACTCGCACTTAGGTCTAGGAGATTCTACTCATGACGGCGTCACAATTAAAACACGATGCCATCGCAGCGATTTATCTATAATATAAATCAGTTTTTAGGGTTTTAAGTGTGTAACTTTAGAGTAAAAGAAAGAGACGAACCCTAGTTCATTTAGCAGCTGTTAGGGACGATTTTAGGGCCTCAAACCCCTATTGTACTTCCTTCAATTCATGTTTTAATCAAGTAAGACTATCTTAATCATTCAATATGTTGTGTTGTGTGATTCTTATTTATTCTTGCTTTATCTTTAACATGCTTGGCTAAACCTTTTATTGTGTTCATTTATGATTGTATGAACCTAGAATATAGATCTTAGTGATGTTTCTTCTTGTGATGGATGTGCATGTTAGGCTTTTGAAAACCAGCTTTTGTCTGTATCGCTGTTGATATGTCTAGGGAAACATGATTGTGTAGAAAGGATACCATCGGGTAACAGTCTTCATACTACCTTGCCCCCTAATATGGTTGATCCACTCTTAATATATTTCACATGCATTTAATATACTCTTAGGGGCCTTGTAATAGTCTTCATACTACCTTACTTGCGCGTTGCCTTAACGGAATATTAAATAGACGGCGGGTTCGTGTAATTCGTTTATGACTTAGGAAATAATTACATAGATCATCACAAGTGTGACAAAGAAACAACACTAGGAGAAGCAATCTAGGGAGTAATACATGATTAAATGAATACAATCTTTTTTATATTGTTATCACCAGTAGCTTAGTTTTACATTTAGTTTAATAGCTAAAACCAAACCAAATCTCTCAACCATATGATTTTACTGCTTTCTATAAAATATAAAAAATACAAAAAAAAGAATCTTCTCTCAACCCCTAGAATTTTGGTAGACCGTGATCAATCCTTCCCAACCTATTCCCTTAGAGAACGATAACAACCCCCGAGTCTTGCCTATACTACTACTACAACAGTTAGGTACTCTGCCTAAGGAGTTGTAAAACTTCTTGTAGAAGTCCCTTACGACAACCGCATCACCTCTGTATTATGATAACAGAAGTGTTATTGCTCTCTGCTGCAACAATGTCCAGCATTCTCGATCAAAGCACATCGACATACGTCACCATTTCATAAGAGAGCAAGTAGAGAATGGCATGGTTGAACATTACTTTGTGAAGATGGAGTACCAACTTGCAGACATATTCACTAAGGCATTGCCAAGAGAGCGGTTCGAATTTCTACTCCCGCGACTTGGAATGAAGAGTATGTCACCGGAGTCTCTCAAATGTCTTCATGAAGAGGAGAATGAGTAAAGGAGTGTCTTCATGTATCCTATGTATATGTTGTATATATTTAAAAACACAAAAACAAAATTACAAAAATATAAAACCTACAAAAACCATAAAAATCAGAAAATAGAAAATACCAAAAGTATTTTTTAAAGATATGTCTTCTGAAAATCGATAATATTTACGAACCTAGAAATGTCATTTAATAATGACACGGGTCTTTAAATGAAGTCCGAGCAGAATTTCAAACAGTTTTAAAACATGTCTTCATGGCTTGTAGTTGTTTTAGACTGCAACCCGCTTTTAAATCTGAGGACATCATGTCGCCAAAAAGACAGTTGTTCCTAACAACGGGGAATTAATTTTTCCCGGGCATGGCTTACTTTATATCCATGCATCATGAGATTAATGTACGTTTTAGTGCGTTTTTCTTCTTTCGGAAGAGAAGTCTTCCTTTTTATAACCAAATAATTTCGTCTTAATTGATTATTCAAAATTATTTGTGTTACACATGGTGGAAAATGTGTTGTTGACAATTAATCAGTTCGTGCTTTTAAAATAAAATTTTCAACTCAAACAAAGACTACTGCTCTTTAAATATAAAATAGGTCATTGTTTGAGGGGGAAAGTAATTTCCAAATTTATCTCATCAAATGGATTTCCAAAAAAATCACACATCTAACGGAAAGGTTTTTGTATGTGAAAAGGGTTATAATTTGAGGGGGAGTTAATTAATTTTAACTCAAAGGACTAAAAATTTCATTAGTTAGAAAGTTTAGGGACTTATCTGCAATTTGCTACCTGTTTCCTTGATATTTTTAACTACAAGGACTAAATCTGTCATCTTTTAAACTTATTTAACCTTAGAAAACCTTTAAACCAGTTATAGAAGAAGGCTGAAAGTCTAAGGACTAAAACTGCCAAATCCCAAACTAAGAGTAGAAAAGGGTAGCGGTTTGCGTTTTTTGGTCAAACCTTCTCCTTTCAATCAAACTCAAAAACACACACATAGTAACGCAAACCGCATATTCTCATCTAACATCAAATATATGCCATGTCTGCCTATCTTTGTTGATATTCTTGTGCAGACAACGTGGCTAATGAGAATGTTCCCGCTCCTGCTCCCACAAGATCTGACGATCAGATACTACCGTTTGCTGCATGGTTGCCTATTAGAAAGAGTAATTTTGTCTTGGATCTTCAAAAGAAGCAAAGGAACCCAATCTTTTAGATCTTTGTGGATGTTCTGCAAAACACAAACTTCTTCAGAGCATTCACTGCCTCATCGTCTGTTCCAGCTATCAACATTCAACAGTTTTAGAATACCCTTACATATGAGGCAAAGACTGGAGCTTACAGTTTTCAGTCGGTTCATACTGGACGCAAATCTTCTAAGGGAATCTTTAGAGATTACTCCCATTGATCAAGCTCATCAGTTTGTGTCACCTCCGTCGGGTGATGCAATCATGGACTTTGTGAATGAGCTGGGCTATACAGAGGAAATTTACTTTGTGTCAAGAATGGCGGTGAATAACCTATATCAGCCTTCAAGAGCAATATTGTCGATGATCAACCAATGTCTCACAGGCAAGACTTTTGGGTACGATAGGCCCAGATATCCAGTTCTTCAGATGCTTTAGGGTATTATTACCAGTACAAATGTTGACTATGTTGAACTCATGTGGGAAGAATTTGTACAAGCTATCCAGACTTTTCTCGCTGATAAGGCCAATCTAGGCATTGCTACTCAGAAGGGGAAGAAGACTAAACCTCATGTTAATCCTTATTGTCGGTTTACAAAGCTAAGCATCTGCTACTTGGGGAGAAAACACAACATTCACCAAAGGTCTGAGTCTCCGTTTCACCTTGCTGAAGAAGATTACAGACTTAGAAATCTCAAGTTCGCTCCCAAAGGCGAAGAAGATGAAGTCTTTGGAATGCAAATTCCTAAGGAGCTGATCACGGACAATATTAGGATCACACCTTACTACAACACTTACTTGGAAATGGTTGCAAAGCATGAACGTAAAATTGCAGCTGAAGAGGGAGGAAAGAAGAAGTCAACAGCTAAAGCTGATTAGTCAAAGAAGCATGCAACTTTTAAGCAACTCAAGCCAGTGCCTTCTAAGAAATCTAAACCTGCACCTGCTAAACAACCAAAGCCTGTAAAAGAGAAATCCATAAAGCCTTCTCCCGTAAAGAAAGCTGACAAAGGTAAAGTGAGGAAAGTGCGAAAGGGAAAGAGTTCTCTCCAGCTTGTTGACGAACCTGATGAAGAACCTCAACCAGCTCTTGAACCTCAAGTGGAAGATGAAGAATTTGATCTCCAACGAGGTATACAAATGAGCTTGGAATCTTTTCAGGCACATGGCCAAGCACCTGTCGGTGGAGTGGCTTTTTGTGAACCTACCTCAGGTATCACTCAAAAAATCCCTATTGTTGAAGGTAAAGGGAAAGGGATTGCTACAGATGAGCAGGTTGCACAATCACTGTTAGAACTGCAAACGCCTAAGAAGACAAGTACCACGGATCAGTACATTTTTCAAAGGCGAATCCCAGTGACTGAAGAAGCACCTACTGGGCCCTTTGCACAACCTGAGGATGATACATCCGCTAATATAGTCCCTGATACTTCGTCTCCCACAGATGCAAAAACATGTACTGAAACTGATAAACGAACAGTAAAGGAGATACTGAGATTCTGAATATTGGTGAAGAACAAGGAGAAGATGTGGCTAACAAAGTAAATCTAGAGGAATCATCATACCATTGTGTACCTCTTTTATCATCAAAAATTGTTTCTTACATCTCTTCCCCCATGTAGTTGGAATAGTACACCAAAAGCCACGAGTTAAAACACAAATTTTCTCTGCGGTTATGATGTTAGTCTTCCCGGAATGACCTCAATTAAGAAAAAGACATGAAGTTCATCGCGTGTACTCGTTGTGCGTTCAGATGTATGTCTCCTTCCCCCTTGCTGGTTTTGATACCTCAGAATCAGCAAAACATTATACGCACATATACTTGAAATCTTGTGAGAAGAATAAATTAGTTCACATCTGTCCCGTAAGAATCAACTGCTGATCAAATCTCTACTCACAAACTCTCTCTGACTATCTTTACCAACTCCTTTGTAGGCTATTTGAAGTGACCACTGATGGAATAAATCGATATACTAAACTTGAAACTGAAGTAGAATTCCCCGTTCTTGTGACTTAAGCTTGCACTAATGTTGGAAAAATGGTGTCGAGAATTTGTGCAAAATCCAAATTTCTAAGTACTCAATACCCCTCCCAAAGTATGAGACTTCCATCACCTCTTGTGATTATCCACAATGTCTTATGCGTGTGTCACTCTACAACGTAACTCCTTTAAGTGATAGTTATCCAGGTCTTCAACCATCCACCCCGACTGCTGGTAACTAAATAACCCAAGTCTTCAACTTAAATCTTAAGCTCGAGCAAGTTATCATTGAAAGTCATGCATCCAACCAACCCAGACTTCAAGATAAAATAAGAGCACGCCTTCGTGAAAGCCAACTTCAATCTCAAATAAGTGATCCCCGAAAAACTCCGTAGTCACTTAGAAATTTTAATACCAAATCTAGCCATTAAAATTTTAAGCTCCATGATTCTTTATAAAAATTGATCCTGGTCTCGTCACTTCAAAAATTGTTACATTGTCGCTTTTAAACACCAAAGTTAACTATAACATATCTCATAATATCAAAATTAAGACCTAATTTGAAATTAACAACGCATTAGCCACATTTTCATTTGCTAAATTCAGCCCAATCAACAATTAAGAAGAATTTTAGCCCATCATGTTTATTACGTGAAACTCTCGGCCTAACATTCAAGTCATATGGTTCGGCCCAAAACTTGTCACCATTCTATATCTATGAGACCCGGTCTAATTAATTGTAGTTATATAACACAGATCCCATTTTATTAGGGTAAACCAAACCCTAATCATAATACACAACCGCCTGTACCCATCTTCTTCTCCCAATCTTAAACGCAGTCACAAAAACAAATCTGAGATCATTCACATCTTTCATTTGAGTTAGTCAACCCACAAACTTATTTCATTTGATCTTATTGCTTCATTGAATTGGACAAATCACTAACCAAACAACAAACACAAATCATCTCATACCTCAGTATCATCCTATCAAAAACCGTTTCATCCTTTTGTTGCTATTAAACCATCAATCATAATTATAGACACGAGAAGAAACAAACTAACAAAACCCTTTTAAATATTTTGCTCCAAATCGAATGATAACACAACTCTTTGTTATCTCATGTCAAGAATGGCTTCAAGATCTCTAAATGAGGTCTATGATTTTGTTTTATTGTTTGAGTGTCAATCGAAACAAAGAAAGAAAATAACATGATTGTTATGCTTCTTCCTTTATTTTCGTATATCAAAGAGAAGGTTTCTCTTGACAGATCCATGATGGTATCTCATTCGTGTGTGGGATCTTTCAAAGGTCATTATCAAATTGTACAACACGAAATAAGAGAAAAACTGAGATCATTCATGAGTTTAATTTATGTTATGTCGTTCGAGTCTTGTTTGGAGATGGAGATGGGTTTGTTGTATTGTGACGATGGGATAAGTTTAGACTTGGATTTTGTTGTTATTGAAATGTGTGTAGTTGGTAGTGATGATGTTGTAATAGATTGATGATGTTGGTTTATTGATATGGGTTGTGATTTAATTCGAGTTTGTGTTGATGTTTATGGTTTAATTGTTTTGGCATAACACAGTTTGTCTTTCTCATTCTTCCTTTTTGGTCTGACCATGACTCGATGACTCAGTTGAGTCAACTCGGGTCAACTCTGTAAGTACCGAGTTGACTTGGTTTGGGTTAAGGGAGGCAAACTGCTGGCAGAACAAACTGCTACCCCAAAATGCTACCCCCAAATGCTACCCCCAAACCGCTACTACCAAACAGACACCTTCAAACCGCCACCAAAACCAAACCGCCACCAATACCAAACTGCCATCACCAAACCGCCATTTACCAAACCGCCACCACCAACCAAATCGCTACAGAGTTTTAATTTGGGCAGCGTTTCATCTAGTAAAGACCATGAAAAATGATAAACCGCTACACCTGTATTCAAACCGCCACGGTCAAACTGCTGGCTGATCTGGGGACCACTACCAATCAGAGTATTTATCCACTTGCTAACTTTCTGCTACCAAACAGAAAGGACGTACTTTATGGTCCAAACCGCTATTAAGCATCCCAAATAAGCCCGAAAATAATAAGCTTTGAAAAATAAGCAGTTAAACCCACAATAAGCTACTGATAAGCTCAAAAATAAGCCGAGAAAATGTGTGGCCCAGATCTGCTGGTTTGGTAGATTTGGGAAGCAAAGAGACCAAAAGATTACACAATAAGAAGCTCACGAAATATAGTAGATTCATATGACAACACATAAATAACTAATCGTTGTAATAAGCTTATAAAAGCTAAAAACACGAAACAACATACATGAATAACTTTCAGCAGTGGCATTTAGCAACACAAATACAATAGTGACAGATTTGAAGACCAACGGACCATAATAATCGAATCGACCCAAGAATGAAACCTTGGCTCTTGATACCACTTGTCAAATATAAAAGAACTGTTGATCCGATGGTCTTGGTGATTCAAACCATAAGAATGCCATGTTTAGAAAGAGAGCGTAGAGGGAGAAACTAGTGTGTGTAAAATATAATGAAAAGTGAAAATGTTACAAAAGTCTCACCCCTCTATGGAAGTAATGCAAGGGTATTTATACCACCATCTAATACATAAGTATGCTAAATTGACAACTCTAGTCCCTACGTATGGTGGTATGGTAAACTATGGTAATTTCGTAACTTCATCACATAAAATGAAATCCTAACATGCGCGTTAGGCTTTAGAAAACTAGCTTCTTAATTGCATAGCGAAGACGTCTAGGGAAACGCGGCTAGGTTAGATGATACCCACGCAATAGTCTTCATACTACCTTGCCATTTGGGTGGATTCCGAGTTAAGTGTTTAATTATTTAGATACTTACACATTCCATTACGAGGGTGACAGGTAATAAAATTAGAGAAGAAAACTAGGGAGTAGTGCATGATTAGGTAAACATATTTGTTTAACCATAAAAGTTTTTCATCACCTTTACTTTTTTGAAATTAGTATAGAATTAGTAGTAGTTAGTAGCTTAATCAAAACCTCCTTCAAACCCAAGATTTTACTTGCTTTCTAAAAAAACATAAAAACACAAAAATAATCTTCTCTCAATCCTTAGACTTTAGTGACATTCGATTCGAACCTACCCAAACTATTCCCCTAAAGAACGATCAATCCCCCAAGTCTTGCCTATACTACACTACAACAACTAGGTTTTGAATTCTATCTAGATTAGGTCTATTCACTAGATTCCAATCAAGTGAAATTTTATTTCTTTTTAGTGTAGCTTTCTCGTAGTCTATCTTTTCTTTGTGTTATTTGTTTTGTAATTTTCATCTGGCTGTTCTATTTTTCGTTATGGAGAACGCAAATCCATTTATACCCGGCCTACTAAATGGACTCCATGCTAGGATTACCCAAGAGTTCAATGAGCTCCATGCAATCTCAGCCATGATTAATTCTCGTCTTGAGAATATCAACCACACATAAATAAAAATACCACCACATGTCCCCATTGAGCAATTACTTAATGATTTTATGGACTCACCTGACGTGATTGAAATAGATGACTTAGAATCCAATAATGAATCTATAGATACACCCCTTGTTTCTCCCTTTTTGGATTCGAGTGACTAGTTAGATGACGGAGAAGTGCTTAATGAATTAAATGAGTATGGGAATGTGGGAAATTTTTACCATAATAGGATAATTAATAGCATTGAGGGAGATGACTTGGCATTTCCATGTATGATGGTTTTAGGAAGTTTGTTGCTTATTTTGATCCATTTTTACCAATTTACATCATTACGCGTAAGGCCTACAACACTATAATGGTAGAAGGACTCGAAAGAACATGAAAGAACTTGGTAGCTATTGTTAGAGATGTTTATGTGTTTGTTGGAAGTTTCACCTATGTTACGGATTTCGTAGTATTAGAAGACATAGGGGAATTTACTTTTAGCGATATGTCGGAAGTTGTGATGGGAAGGCCCTTTAGAGCTGTCACTCAATTAGAATATGATTGTGTTAAGGGTTTGATTTCATTTACTAGGATCTTTGACGCCTACATATTTCAGATGCCTCGCACGATACCTAGGCTTAAAAACTTTTCGTGGAGTAAGGTCCCACCTATATTAGTATATAGCCATCGAGATTTGTTGAGCGGACTTAGGTATTCTCATGAAAAGAACAAAAATTGATGTACAAGAATTGCTTAAATCTAGATCCCGAATACCAAATTGATGAGGATATGAAAGAATGGCTCACTCATGGACATGTGAGCATAGACGGAGTCATGTAAGCAGTATGACTCTGAATCTAGCTAGAAGACTCGTTAATAAAGAAAAGCGTTTATTGGGAGGCAACCCAATCTTTTATTTTATGCATTTTAGGAATGTCGTGTGTTTTATTCTTTATTGTTTTTCTTTATATGTTTGATATATGTGATCATGCTTTGTTTTGTATTTAACTTCGTCTTAATTGCAATCAAACGTATTTTACATAAAATAAGTGTAGGGGAGAGTATCCGGTTACTAAGAACAGAAATTTCTCAAACATATAAAATAAATAATTTTAGATTAATTCACACTTTTATGCTTTATTGTTTATTTTGAGTCATATGTTTGTACTAACCGTTTTTGTAGTCTATGCAGTAGAAATTTTCCAGGAAATCATTAATGGGGCAGAAATTTTTCCAAGAAACGAAGAAAGAAAATTTCACAGTGCGTGGAGACGGCGTCAGACGACGTCGCCACTGTAGCACTTAAGAAATTTTCGTTTTTTTAAATTTTTTGAAAAGTTATTTTTGTTTAATTTCTAGAATTTTTAATCTTTTTAACTTTTGCAGAAAGCCGCGATTACATTAGTACATACATCCTATCTTTATTGTTTTCTTAGGATTTTATTTCATGATTAATAGGGTTGTATATCATTTTCTCGTAGAATTTTACGCTTGGTATAGTTGCTTTTTGTCTTTAATTTTCAGGTTATATTACATAAGGAGAGTCCGGAGGTTCTTTGGGTTTTCACTTGGACGACTCTTGGATGAAGTTTTAGCCAATTTATCTTGTTTCTTCTCCATTATTGAGCAAAACCAGGGGTATTAGTTTCTCTTGTTTTTCTTATTTTCCCTTTATTCGTTTTTGGGTACTCATAGAACATTGGAGACAATGTTCAAAATAAGTGTAGGGGGAAATAAAAGCCTTAGAAACTATTCCTTCAATTGGTACGATAGGTTGAAAGTTTTTTTATTAAACATGGATATAACATGGGAATGGTAGATAACACAATTTTTACAAAGAAGAAAGGCTCAAATCTCATCATTGTTCAAATATATGTCGACGACATTATATTCGGTTCAACTTGTCAAGATTTGTGTGATGACTTCGCCAAAATCATGCGTGATGAGTTATGAGCATGATGGGTGAACTAAACTTCTTCCTTGGTTTACAAATAAAATAATTAGAAGATGGTATCTTCTTTAATCAATCTAAATATATTAAAGAAATGCTTCAGAAATTTAGATTAGAAGATTCTAAACCAATGAAAATGCCTATGTCCTCAGACACGAAACTCACAAAAGATAAAGAAGGAGAGTCCGTGGACAATACTAAGTATAGGGGCATGATAGGTAGATTATTATACCTAACGGCAAGTAGGCCCGATATCATGTTTAGTGTTTGCCTTCGTGTACGCTTCCAAGAAGATCCCAAAATCTCTCATCTTGAAGCAGTTAAACATATATTAAAGGCACTACACACTTGGGATTATGGTATCCTAAGGGGTCCGGTATAGGAACTATAGTATATGCCGACTCTGATCATGCGGGAGATTACGTGGGTCGGAAAAGCACTAGCAGTATTTGTACGTTTATGGGATGTAGTTTAACATCTTTGTTTTTGAAGAAGCAAGCCGCTCTTGCTATATCCACTATCGAAGTCGAATACGTAAGTGCCAGACTGGCATGTCAACAAGCACTATGGATGAAACAAGCTCTCATCGACTACGAAATCCGCCTCGACAACATTCCGGTTATGTGCGACAACAAAGGAGCCATCGACTTAAGGGAAGACTCCATGCAACACTCGCGTACAAAACACATCGAAATCCGTCATCATTTCCTTCGCGACAACGTCCAAAAAGGAAATATTTCCATTAAAAAAGTTTCGTCGAAAGATAACATTGCCGACATCCTCACTAAACCACTCAAACGTAAACCGTTTAATTATTTGTGTCTAGGTCTAGGAATGATGGTACAAATCTCGTAAATGTCTCATTCTCCTTTTTAATAGTCTCGTCACTATTAAATTTATTTTGATAAATCTCGACAACTTAAATATCTCATCCGAAATGCTTAAGTATTTATAATTCGCGAAAAGCGAATTAAAATGTCACACCTTCGTCAAAATTTATCAAAAATAGTCAAAACCCAAAAAATAATTTTTGGCCCAACAGGTCGCGGGGACTTATCAATAAGGGGATCGGCCCAATAACAAATCCGAACCCCCAATCGATCTGGGATCGGCACCTGACGAAACAAACACCCCTATTTCGTGTCTAATTTTCACAAAACAGAAATTTAAACACTCCCTTGAGTGCTGCTAATGCATGTGATGAACACAAATCACCCAAAACCTCAAAATTCAATTGTATAACTCAATTTCAAGGAAATTTCACAAAGGAAAAACATTAACATCATCATTAACAACAACTATTGTAAGTATTTTCACCAATTAGGGATCGATTTTGCACAAAATCAAAAACTAGGGATTTCAAATTTTTCTTGTGTTTTTGTGTAATTAAGACTAATATTATACAATGTTTAACTATTATGCTTCCCATAGACGTAGGATTTGCATAATTATGAATGCTTGAATTTTTCAAAATATATATAAAAACCCCAATTCATGTCGAAAAATTTCTCACGACTAGGAACATAATAAAAATGTTTTCGTGCATTGTTAATACGTTCTAAAAATGATTTGCATGCATACACGATGAACTCGTGATTGTGGCTGAAATATAGATATATTTTTCGCCACACTCGGTTGAGCGAAAATATAAAAGAGTGTTTGGATTATTTCTTAGGTTTTATTTTTAGAGTCGATATAATCGCACCTCCATATTTGTTTCATATAGACACACAATAGGCATCAATTTTTGATATTTTGATCTCGTAATATATTTATATATATGTTGGGACTATTTTTTTGTTGTTGTTGTTGTTAATATAGGTGAAAAATATGCCTTGTGCAATTGTTGGTGACTACAAACTCACCCGTAATTATATTCCCAAAGTTAATTCGAAAAAATTCTCGGTGTCCCTTTCCAAGGTCAATTTATCTTCACCACCGAATGGTCTCTCAACGCCTTAGCGGCTTATCAAGAGCCCGAAGGTCCATATCATATCGAATTACCAACTCCCGATGAACTTCATCAATACCTTCAATTTGAACGAACTAAGTCAAGTCAAATCATCAAAGGTCAACTTGTTGAACTTACCTCCAACCATGTCCTAACCAAAGCGGTAAACAAAGATATGAAACGCATGGGAAGAACTCATTCGTGAAGTGTTTTTGGCCTAGGAGGCAATCGAGGCTATCTTCCGGCTTGTCTCTCTCATATGATGTATTGTATTGTTGTTGAAAAATAATACAATCTTGCCTATTTCATTGCAAAACAAATAGAGTTTGTCTGTACTACTCCCAAAGTCAACTTACCTTACGGTATGTGAAGAATACTAGTAATCTTTGATATTATGCAAGAACTAGAGAGAGAAGTGGGTTGGAAAGTTTCTAGAGAGAGAAAGTAACATGGAATGGAAGATGATAATAATATGTGTGAAATAAGAAATGAAACAACCAACCAACCACCCTCTCCAAGGCATGGAGAGGGTATATATGCTATAAAACATGGCTGGCCATGGGCCTTAACGGGCTTTCCATGGGCCTTAGGCCAGACTAGCTTACTAGACTAATCATAAAACAAACTACGGGCTAAGACTATTACAACTTGGAAGTGACCAAAACGTTTCTTGTTTCCAACAATCTCCCCCTAAGGGAGGTCACTCCATTTTACAAAATTTAAACCTATTATACTATGCTATTTCTCTTAGTCTTCAGCTCGTAAACTTTACTTTCTCTTGTGAATATGTTGTAGTAATCTTTGACTTTAGGCTCGAGCTTGTTCCTTTATCTTTACTTGTAAGTAGATATGTGATCTTGAGCACTGTGAGATCATCAACCAAGCATAATCTCGTTTTGCCATCTTATGACTTTGTCATCTTGAGATCTTGTGAATTCTGGACCGACATGCTCATACCATTCTTGATTTGTTGACTTGGAAAGCTTTAATGTTGCATTTTTCTTGAAATTCTTTACCTTTAATACTTCGTCACTTCGAGAA
>BQNB010049545.1:1179-41985 GCA_026074375.1 Tanacetum coccineum | reverse complement strand
AGATTACAAGTTACAAAATGACCCAAACCAGACAGAAAACAATCTTCTACTGACAATAGTGGACAAAAATATTGCAATGACTTAATGGGACACATATACTATAACTACTAGTCAAATATTTAGTGTTATGAAGTCGGTTGCGTTATGTGTTACCTGATCAACAGCCTCTGATCCCTCGGAATGGAAAAGAATAGGTCGGCATCGCTTATCTTCATTCATCAAGCTGGAGTTCTGAAAATGGGTGACAAGTGCCGCCTTTCCTTGGATTCGAGCATATGCCAATGAAGCAACTTTTTCACTATTGAACTTTTCCCACTTCTTCCCATTAAACACCTGAAACACAAGTTACATCCACAGAACATATTAAAAAAGAATGCTACATTTCAACTAAAATTATCTTCTTTTATATTTTAATTAAAGATAAGCTTTGGGGTACTTTGGTGAAGAAGAAAGAAAAGACCTGGTAAAACGGGACGATATGCATCGGCGAGAGCATGTTGATAAATGCATATCCAACATTACACTTATTCTGCATTATGTAGCAGTGGGAATGGTCAGATTTACCTCACCTCAAAGACGAGAATACAGATGATATTATATTTATAGATTGATACCTTGAAATCAATTGGCAGGTATAGAAAATCGTAGGTGCCACTATGATTTTCATCAATGGAAGCTAGCAACATTTTTGAAGTATACCTAAGGAAAAACACACATATATCAAGTCAATACATATTTCAAAGTTAAAAAAATGCTTTATTTTAAATCTAAGACAGAAAAGTAGGGTCTTACTTGTTGGGGATATTTTTAATCATCAAAGTTGTTCGAGTATCTTCCCCTTTAGCAATTTTGTCAAGATCAAGTTGAAACTGTTTCTTGTTGTCCATCTGATTAGCATTGTGGTCCACACGACGGTTCCGGTTCATGCTTTCTAAATTCATGGATCCTAGTCCCGGGAAATGGCCATTATTTAGGAACATAGGACTCATCCTAGGAGACAACATGTTACTCAAACTCGAGGGACCATTTTCCATCATGTTTCTGGGCCCACGAGCATTTGAGAAACCTAGACTGCCGTAAGTTGGAGGACTCATGAATAATGGTTCTGAAGACTCATGATACCGACTGAACTGTCGTTCAAAGGGAAGTCCAGTAGGTGCAGACCCCACATGATGGTTGTGTTGAGATGAACCAATGAATTGTGATTGGCTAGTGGGTCCCTTAGGTTGGTCAGGGTATATACTGGGACTACCCCATAAAAACTGTGCACCAGATAATGTTTCGATTCCTGAAGTGGTTGACCCATTTGATTGACTAAATTTATGATCTTGGAGTGAATGGGACTGTTGAAAGATGGCTCCATTGCTTGAACTTCCGTTTGGGAATAATTGGTCAAAGGGGCTGGTTCTTGAATGATCTTTGCCGATTGGTGCTATTCTTGGTGGTTGAGGATGTAAAATGGAAGCCAAACCAGGTAAACTGTTGCTCATAGTCGGGCTCATTGATGTGAAGACCGGTGACTTGCTAAGACTTTGCAATGGACTGTGTTCTATTGGACTTCCGAACTGTGGCCAAACACCTGCATAGAGCGTGTAAAGAAGCAACTTATGAATGAGCCGATTTGGGTTGTGTTTAATATTAAACAGGTCAAATATATAAATAAGCTAATAATATATTAGAGCATAAAATTTTGTTATAATGATGAACTTTTTTAACAATTTAATAAGGGTTGAATGAATGGGCAAGTGCTTGTGAGTCAACCTGACCCAAGGGGATTCGACCCATGGTAAAATACTATCAGTTTTAACTCATTACCGGGTCAAATTATTTTAGAAGATCACAAAAAGTTGTGCCCGAAGTCTTACTTGGAGGAGAGTTGGAAATCGAAGAACCCACTTGGAGTCTAAAACTTCGAGTGTCATCTTGTTCAAAGTCTTGACTTATTTGCAGCATCAGGCTGAAGTCACAAAGGATCATAACACAGTTACGATTAATAAAGTGTAGTAGTAAGGTAAAGAAGATAAAAAGCAGTGCATAAACCTTATTATATGACACAATTTTGCTAAAATTACTTAAAGACCAAATTTATTAAGGTCCACACGATTTACCCATTCTGTCAATATAGAAGGGATTAAGGATTCTTTTGTGTCAAGCATACGGAGGTCAGAACACGTAACAAGCACGGATTTTTTTTTAATTTTTTTTTTACAGAAATATTAATTTAAAAGAAAAAAGTACTTACTTTCGACGAGCTCCACCAGGGCGACTAGGTTCAAGCTTTATGCGTTTCCCAGCTATGTCACTCCTGTTGAGAGACCTAAGTGCGGCTTCTGCGGCTCTAACATCATAATATTCAATGAACTTATGGTGCCTTTTGTGTGGTGTCTCCCGTATCTGTTATTGCATAAACATACAAAACAAATCAATATTCTTCCGGCTTTCTTGAAGAATATTTCTAGAATATGTATCAAGTATATTTTTACCTCTTTAACCTCGCCATATGCCCCGAAGATTTGAAGAAGGTCTTCAGGTGAAACCGACGGGTCCAAATTAAACACAACCAATGTTCCTTGGTTTATATCTTTGTCAGACGGGTTATCCTGGTAAAAAAACAGATTAATAAGTAATAATTATATCAAGGAGGTGCTTAAACATACATTTAATCTGATTATAATTATAAATCAAGTCTGAACCTTTGGAATTGAGTAGTGAATGTCTAGTTTCCTCCGTCTTAGAGGTTTATTCTGTAGTGCACGCATAGCAGTACGTGCAGAACGGATATCATAATAAGATATCATCACAAATCCCCTGTGTTTACATGCTGTGTACAGTGTTCTGATATCACCATATTGCTGCCACAGATGAAGAAGATAAGTTAGTTTAACAAACGGTCAAGAACACACTCGAAAACAGGGTCTAAGAAATTTCTTTATACATGATTTAATAAGATAACGCACAAGTATTGACTGATATTAACTACCTCAAAAAGAGTTCTCAGCTCTGAATCCTCAACGTTACTATTAATGTTCCGCACAAATAAAGTCCTGGAAGGATGCTCGCCAAACGGATGTTCCCCAACAACAGTCCCCGTACCATTCGGAAGACTATATTGACCCACACCATTGGCAACCACCCCGTCACTCAAACCTAACCTTGACATGCCCATATTCAGATTATCAATCATATCAGATTCCAATTCCATACCACCTCCACTTCCGAAAAGATCCAAATCTTCAGACTCATCAACACGGTTAGGAAACAAATTTAAGTCAAACCCGTCCATCACACCAGCTAACAGATCATCTTCATCCGGTAACAAGCTTCCAAGTGCATGATCTTCAATATCTTGATGATAGTTGTTTTCAGTATTATTTATTATCACTGCATGTTGACAAAAAGAAAAGGTTTAACTACCCTAATGCTTTATTATTTAAGTACAAGTGAATGTAGCCATTAAGCAAGAAAGTGCGTACACTTCTCATGAGGTAGAACTGGTAAAGAACTTGAGAATAGAGTGGCATCGGAACCGGATAACATTCTCTGGGTACCACCACCTCCCACAGCTTTCGAGAAATTCATTGGATACATATATTTTCACTGCAAACAGTAGATCAAAGTTAAGCTAACCGTTATGTAGCCAAAGGGTTACCAAAAATGTTTATTCAAATATTCCGCCTTTCCATTCTAAAGAAATAATAACAATAGGTTGCTTTCTGTTATAACAAACTAAACATAACTGTTTCTTTGCGTTCAATGCAAATGTTACTATTTTAAACCATGTACCACGATGAGCATGTGGATCACTAATCCAAGAAGATGTCGTCATCAATATTTATCAAATCAATTTGGTGAAATGAAACAGAAATGGAAACGTCATCGGGTTACTTTACGTGACATACATATTATTAGCTTTTTGTATGATATAAGCATTCATTTACCATTCAGTTTCAATCAAACACCTACATTTAAGAATCAACTTACATTTTAGTATCTCGATATATATAAAGTGGGTAGTAAATACTTTCAAAGAAGAGGCAAGTACAAACGATAAAAACGGGTAGTTGATGTTACATATCAATTAGCCAAAGTACAAAATTTCCATCTAAGGGAGTGTCCGAAAGTGCGTCTAAAGTGATAATATTGAATTGTAAATATTTAGCGAAAAAAGATTTCTATATAAACTCCATCTAAGGGGGTGATCCCCTGCCCTGGATTGCGTTTGCAAATTGAATATTGCGTTATCATCTGGCGAATAGCGTAGCTTAATTAAAACTGATTGTCTGAATATGCCAAACTGCAATAGGAGACTTTGGATGTGCGTATAAAGTCATAATTGCATTTTTCAAATGTTTGTAAAAAATGGTTCTGATTTTTCGGTTATTTTAAGGTCAAAATAATCATTTTGGATTTTGGAACAAAAACTAACTAAAACATAAAAGTGACAAAGTAATGCCCAACTCTTAACATAACTATATATGTGATGCTAATTATTCAAATCGCAACAACCCCGTTATAAAATGCACATCCAAACATGCCCAAAATTCATGTTCCAACAACAAATATTTACATACCAATACTAGATAATTTTAAGAACTACAAAAACATAACTCAAAATATTGTACACACATCTAAAATACAAAAAACACTATAATTATTGCAATAAATACTACTTAAAACTCAATAACTACTCATATTGCTTATAAATAAATAATCAATAAACCCAAATAACAAAAGTAACAACATTTAGCCACTGATCATAACATGCAAAACAATCAAATAAGCTCACCGACATAACAAAACAAAAAAAAGCCAACAATTTAACTGAACCCTTAACTTTTAACTGCTACTATAACCACCAAAAAACTAAAAAATTCAAAAAACATCATAATCACAAAAAAAGATACCATACCCACAAATAAAAATCAAAACTTGGAAATGGGTTTTCATTTTTTACACTTTCTACACACACACAAAAGGTGTGTTTACTGTGTGTGAGAGAAAAAAAATAAAGAAAAACAAAAAAGATACCCGAAGAAGGTCAAACTTAGGAAATAATCAGAAACCCATGTGAAATCTTTGGAAGATTTAACATAAAAATGTTTGCTTTGATCAGATTTTTAAGTGTTTTTATGTTTTTTTTAGAGAGAGAAAATAGGAGACGTGTGAGGAGAGAAGTGTCTTTTTTCCAACACTTTGTGTCTTTATGTTTGTGTGTTTTTTTAAAGTGTGTGTCAGGTGTGTGTAGACAGAAAACACACGTACAAAATCTAAGTGTATACATACATCCATACTTTGTAGTTGTGAGAGAGAAAGTGTGGGGCTATAGAGTGATGAACTGGATTTAAATATGGTTTTCATGTCCGTATACATATTTTGTGGGTTAAGTTTACTAATTTGGCCTTGGATGCAGTGCCGCACTTGCCCCTGTTATAATGGATTTTAATTTGTGATGGTTGGAAAAAAAATGGTTTGGAAGATAAATTGAATTCAAGTTGTAAATAGTTGCGTGATTGTAAAATTATCACGTCTTTGAAAACGGTTATGTTTGTCCCACATTGTAAGAAGTCAACTGAGAATTAAATCTTTCTTCCATGTTGTTAAGATATTATGATTTTACGATTTTATAATATTGTAAAACAAAAACGATCCGGATTTTTATATAGGATCTTTGAAATGTTAAGATCTTATAGGATCCCGATCTTAACCATTCGATCTTAAGATATAATCCGATCCGATCTTACTTTTCTCGAACCACAAACTAAAAAACTACAAATTTATGGATTGTGTTTGGTACAATTTGAAAAACGACATGTTAATCTTCTTAAACATTTCATAATCATAATTTATGACAACATTTCTATGAAATATTCATTTAATTTTGTATTTATGATATATAATAACTCGTAGATTTGTAAAAGAATAAAAAAACTATTAAGAAAATGACATTATTGTAGGATTTTAAGATCTCGATCCGATTTTCGATCTCGATCTTGCAAAGATGAAAACGATCATAAGTAGGATCCCGATCTTGAAAACCTTGCTGTCTTGAGCCATCTCTAATTTCTGATCAAAAAACTAGAATAGTACTCGCGCGTTGCGACGATAAGTATCTTACAATTAAAATTTTCAGCGAGAAATATTTTTTAGTTTTATGTTTTTGATAATAATTATAGGTTTGGATAATTTTAAGCAGTTTCAAACTAACTCATTTTTGTTGGGATTTTAGATCTAATATAACAATTAAACATATCACGAGTACGCAGCGGAAAGATCAAACACGTATAGAACTTCATAATTAACAAGGGTTAAAGAACTTGCGTACCTTTTAGCAATTTAACAAACGCCGCCTTAAATTCACGCGTGATGTGTCGTTGTGTGGTATTTTTTATTGGGTTTCATAGTTTTTAAATTTTATATTTGCCGCACTCAAACATAAAAAATAACATCCTTTAGCGGCAGTCGTACCGATCGATAGTAGTTTCGTGGTAAGTAGGGTGTCGATCACTGAGAGCGAGGTTAAATCTATCAATTTAATTAATATCTTGGTTATCTAATCTATGTTAATTCTATTCTAATCCTATGTTAAACCTATGTGGGTCTAAATCCTAATTCTAACGGGAAAAGGGGGTTTTCAGCCTGAGAGACTGACACGGTTTGGTTGGTGACTACAATCAATTCAAGACACTGTTACCCACGCAAACTAATAGACAAAAGATAAAAGAGCGGTCGAACCTTATATAAGAAAACTGTATTAACCATTATTAATCCGATTAGAACGTTGGTTTGTTTATTAAGTGCAATGATTTCTTCTCTCGACTAGGTGGGCATTAAAATAATTCTTAAAACTAGGCGTTACATCATCACTAAGACTAGACTACATTAATTCTGTCATAATTAAAGCTATTCGCTTTAATGCATCGCTGTATTTGCTGATTTATAATTTATCTTAGGGGATTCTAAGCAAAGATGATCTTGTTAAACCCCAGCTCATAGAGACTTACCCAAATTACGTTTAAATGGCACAATCTATTCACTTAGTAGTCTATGTGACCAACTATCCATTGAATCAGAACGTTATTTGGTTGAATTATCTAGGTCACTTGTAGTCACAAATCATAAACCATCGGCAATATCCAATATCTAGGTTAAGCCCGAAGCGTATCCTAGACACAGACTAAGAAAGGACCAATACTTGTGTAACTATTATTCTAGATGTATAAGTTTACTATATAGAGAGACTATCCCGGTACTCTAGATCCGCATTGGTCCACTTTGCTAGAATCCAGTTGAATGATATTGGTCGCATACAAAATGGTAACAAGTAATAAATTGAAAACATAAACATAGCACTCAACAAAAATCAAGAAATCGATAATAACAAATACAAAATATTAAGACTTCATCAATAATAGCATAATACCGAAAGGTTAAAGCTTCAACGTATAATAAATACAAAAGTATATAATTTAGCAAGGTAACCTAACGAGGTTAACGAATGATACCAAAACTGAACGATTACAAAGTTATGGAATTAACACGATTGTCTCCTATGGAATTGAATCGTTTGCTCGACCTCTTCTGCTCTTTTTCTCCTCTGAAAATCGACTTTTGTGGTTTAGGTATCGAGAATATGATTTAGCACACTTAAAACTTATTTTTTTAGTTTTCTATTTATAAGGTCTGGAAGTCGGTTGGATACGGCGTATCCATGTATTGGATACGGCGTATTGGGGATTTCTTAGAGTAGGGACCACGTTTGATATCTTCCAGAATATTATATTGATTCCATATCTTGAATACGGCGTATTGAGTCCTCTGGATACGGCGTATTGATCTTCATTCCTTTTGTGGTCTTTGGTGAGTGCAGGCTTCGGATTTACACAATACTATTCCTTTGTGGATCGGTGTATTGGTTTCAGAACTAGTAATCATCAATAAATATCTTCATTTAAGCTCCAGTATGCGCCGCCTTTTGCTATGTTTCACCAAATTACTCCCTAATTCACATGCCTAATTCATCAAATTATAAATGATTAAGTAACAATTCTTTGCAATATAACTATACAAAATGGGTTAATATCGTGGGATAATTGTTGCTATAAAATGAAGTTTATTTGATTGTCATCAAATACTCCCCCCACTTGATTCTATTGTCCCTCAAGTAGCCTTTAGAAGTTTATTAAAAATGTATCCCTTAAGGATATTTTCTGTAAAGCATTTATTTGATCTATTACAAGTCACACCAAACACCTTCGAAAATAGGAAGATGAAATCACTCAAATCACTCAATCTCATCTATGTCGCGTAACACTTGTAAACTAATTCACTCAATTTGCATTCGGGGGTCGTGTCGGGTATTTATCATAAGCTTGGCAAGGATACACTATCTTCACACTAAAGCCAAGGGTGTTATACAAGTTGATAAAGTAGTAAAACACTAAATAAAAAAAAAAAAAATAAAAAATATAAAAAAAAAAAAATAAAAAAAAAAAAAAAAATAAACAAAAAAAAAAAAAAAAAATAAAAAAAAAAAAAAAAAAAAAAAAAAAAAAAATAAAAAAAAAAAAAATAAAAAAAAAAAAAAAAAAAAAATAAAAAAAAAAAAAAAAAAAAAAAAAAAAAAAAAAAAAAAAAAAAATAACCAAAAAAAAAAAAAAAAAAAAAAAAAAAAAAAAAATAAAAAAAAAAAAAAAAAACAAAAAAAAAAAAAAAAAAAAAAAAAAAAAAATAAAAAAAACAAAAAAATAAAAAAAAAAATTATTGGGTTTTTTTATATGGGAAAGGCTTATCTGGTTGATCATTCTACAATCTTTCACCAGAATAGTACTCACTCAACAAGGAGCAGCTGAAGCACACATACCCCACCTAGAACGCCGGGAATAGACTTGTGGTGTTCGATCTCAACCGTTATTCGGATTTAACCAACGGTTAGAAGAAGAGTGATATAGGGTAGGAACCTTCTAATTTTCACCAATAGTAATAAACCAACAAGGCAGCTGAGACATGCATACATGGCCGTAATGACGGAATAGACATGCATGCTCGATCACATCCTCATTCGCGTAAAAGCCATTGTTAATCATTAGGTGAGAGGGAAGCAAATTATTGTTAAATAAAAATCAAGAAACAAATAGATTAAGGCTTAAGATACAAGTTGCTAGACACTTATTTCCCGACCGTGATCAAGATAAAGACACGACTATTTACAACGTCTTGATCATAGATAAAAAATAACAACCTAAGTTGGCGTTCCCGTAATGATCAAAAGTCCCCATTCATCCTATAAAAACTTTAATACTTTACAAGGCAAGTGGCGATATCTTCCACTTTGTACAATACTCTACATCATTGATTTTTAGACGTATCAACGAATAATCGGACACCCTTCGTATAATTCCTTCGGTAATGCTTTTTGCGAAACGATTATCTTCAAACTTTCTTTCTCTTTTTTTTCTTTTTTTTAAACAATACTTCAAATCTCGGTGTAGTTTCACCATCATTAAAATTTCGGATAATTCCTTTGGTAATTTCTTCGTTCTTCGGATTCACCAATAATTGTGACGGCAGTAAAATCACATGAGCTTTGACTACTAATATACATTTCCATTTGGAATATGTGCTATATAATTTCCAACCTCACCAAAAGATAGAAAATGAAATAAGAATCCGGGAAATACAAAACTTTACACTTTAAGCAACTAGCAACTGAAGTTAAACTTTAATCTAACAGGCGTTAAGTTAGGTTGTAAGGGTGTACGAAACAATAGTTGGGTGTTGTCAATTTCAAAATGATTGGCTCCACGGGTTTTTATAGAGGATCGCTACTATAAAGATGTTGAGTGGAAGGGTGTAATGGAGGTTAAATAATCCGGTTGTAGTTTGTTAATATTAACATCGTATAAAAGGCGTATTGGTTGTAATTCCCTAAGATTCTTACCAAATTTAAACAAGTTACTCCAATTTAAATCCATAATATCATTATTGTTGGTCTCGAATAGCATACAAACAAGTTCTAAAGTGACAACTCATCGCACACTCTTATTTTGTGGGATTTTGCGGTAAACATTTGGAAACGGGAAAGGTTCAATCCTCACAATATCTAACAAAGGGTTATTGTGGTGCGGGTTATGTAACTAGTAAATTCAAAAAGTCATGCTTGAATTTTTTAGATTTGTTTTCGAGCATAATTTAAGCTTTTATTGTGGAAGATTTGGACATGTGTTCATTCTAATTCCATTCCTCCACTTGAATTATACAACGTCTCGTTGTATATATAAAAATTAAATACTGGGAATATAAAAAGAATATAGAATGGTGAAAACTCCACTGTATTTTGCTCGAGTAGATTCTTAATTTGGTTTTATGAGCAAGATTTGTGTGACAGGCCTGTCTTGAGGTTTTAAGACTCCAACACTTCAAGTTTCCAGAATTAGTAAATTTCTCCACCAATATTCGTAGTTTTTCCTTTCACGGGTCCTGCCGTAAAATATAGGAAAAATCAGGGGCAATCCTATCTTGGTACCTACAGTTAATTTTAAAACTAAATCTAAAACAAATAAATACTAGGGTCAGTCTATGGATTCGGCGTATCAATTTAATTAAAATACGACGTATTCGCAAAACTGGACAATAAATTTTTTAAAAGTGCATATAAAAAGTAATGACTGATAACGTCCAGGATACAATCTAATATCGCACGTATTATGGGGTGGAATGGATAACACGAATTGAGCTGGGAGACGACTGGCTAAAAAAATTAAATAATATTCGGGTTGTCTTCCCGGGAAGCACTTTTAATTATAGCGAAGTCTTTAAGTTAGGACTTTTTTATTTTTAGCTTCTCACTTTTTAATCCAACTCATGCACGCTGACGTGCCCGCTTGTGAATCACCAAAGTTTCTCCCATAAGCCTAGTTTCTAAATCAAGCTCTATTCGTTCTTTTAAACTTAGCATGTAGACCCTCTTAATTAACTAGCAGGTTTAACACTTTTGAAAATAATCTTTTCCTCCCCAACTCTTAAAGTAAATTTTCTTTTGTAAACATCAATCTTAGCACGGGCGGTAGCAAAAATGGTCTTCGAGGTTTTAACGGGCCACCTTTGATTTCCTATAGCATATCTAGAATTATAAAGTCTACGAGGAAAGTAAATTTGTCAATTCCTACTAGAACGTTTTCAGCAATTCGTTTTGGATATTTAACAGTCCTATCTGCCAATTCCACTATCAACCTAGTGTGAGCTAATTAGCCTAGTCCTAAGTTAAGGTAGGTCGAGAGAGGCATAACACTAATGCTAGCTCCTAAGTCAACAAGGGCATTGTCAAAACAAACATTATTAATAAAGCAAGGTTAAGTGAAACTCCTTGGGTCTTTCTCCTTTTGGGGTATGGCGTTATTTATATGTGAAGCTCTATAAGATTCTATGAATTTTGGTCTATAGTTCCCCTCTTCTTTTTCATAGTAATGATTATCCAAACGACTTGGAAAAGGAACTGTCGTTTGTCTTGACTTGTACAATAGTGTACTGTTTTGTCCAGTGGATACGGCGTATTGGGTAGATCCAATACGGCGTATCGAGTGTGAATCAGTTTCAATAGTGGTTGAAATCGACTTGACTTGGTCTCTCGGGTTCGTTTCAGTTGAGCTTGGTAGGCTTCCAAATCCTCTCTCCTGTAGTACCTTACTCATTTGCCCGATTTGTATTTCCAATGTTTTAATTGATGCTCCTTGGTTCCTTATGGCGGCATCTGTCGAAGCTCGGATTTCTTTGATCAAGTTAGAGTTTTCTTCGTGTCTCTTTGCTGATTCACTCATGAATTTGCTTAGGGTATCTTCCATAGATTGCCTTCGTTCTTGGTATGAAGGATTGGCGTTGTTCCTTTGATAGTACCCTGGAGCTGTTGCTCTATATCCCCCTCCTTGAAAAGGTCCACCAAATTGCGTGTAGTAAGCTTCTTCTAGGGTTTTCCCTTCTTCTTTTTGTGGGCAATCTTTGGTGTAATGGGGTCCTTTGCATTGTTCGCATCCAACTTGAGCAGCATAAACTTTTTCATTCACCTTCTTGATCTCTCTTCCAAGATTGTTCAGTTGTGCTTGTATAGCAGCTAATCCGTCAGAAGTCTCAGTACTTCTTCCTCTAGATGTTCCATTGTGCCATTTTTGAGAGTATTCTGCCATTTCTTGGATGGCCTTTTTAGCATCTTCAGCAGTCTTAGTTGGAACGGCACCTCTTGAGTCAAGAATCTGTCGTGTTGGAACATCCAACCCATTGTAGAACAAAATTACCTCCTGCATCTCAGTCAAATAGTGTTGAGGACACTTCATCAAGAGTTCTTTAAAGTGCTCCCATGCTTGATAAAGGGTTTCATCTGGCTCTTGCTGAAAGTTGTTGATTTCCTCAATTTTCTTTGCAGTTCGACCAGGTGGGCAGTATTTGTTCAAAAACTTAGTCTTAAGATCTTCCCAAGTTGTAATTGAACCAGCTGGTTCATTTCTTAGCCAACGGCGCGCGGCTCTAGTTAAGGATATAGGGAAGACTCGGAGCATTAGTTGATCCACAGTGATATTGGGAACATGGAATAAGTCAACTATTTTGAGAACTTTCTCAATGTGTTTATTAGCATCTTCATTATCCAACCCGCTAAATGTGTTCTCTCGAAGCTCCTTAAGAAATTGTCCTTTCAGTTCGAATTGACTTTTGTCATCAATTTTAGGCCTAGCAACTCCCGATCCATAGTCCGCTCGGGTCTTGCTCATGTATTGCTTCATTGTTTCCACCATTGCTTCTTCTTCTTCCTCTGATTATTCTTGGTCAGAAAGTAGATTGAAATCCGAAGATCTCAATGTGTCAAGGCTAAGTGACTTAGAATGTCTTTTCGACGATCGGAATTCTCGTTCAGGATCTTTGTAAGGTGCGTATAGTTCTTTTGTTGAACTCCTTGTTATGCACTACCTGAAACAATTGATAAACAATCAGTAGGATTTGTTTCGGAGAAAAGTAGAGAAAAATTTTGCACAAAAAACAAGTATTAATTTTTTTTTGTTTCAGATGATTGATACGTCGTATCCAATAGAATTGGATACGCCATATTAATCAGTTGAGATGAATACGTTGTATTATTCAGAAAATTAGATACGCCGTATTCAGGGTGAATGGATACGCTGTATTCAATGTTTGATCAGAACAGTGTATTTAGAAAACAATTAAATACGCAAACAATTAAACACACGAATATACAAACAAACAATTAAAGGGTGTCGATCACTGAGAGTGAGGTTAAATCTATCAATTTAATCAATATCTTGGTTGTCTAATCTATGTTAGTTCTATTCTAATCTAATCCTATGTTAAACACATGTCAGTCTAAATCCTAAATCTAATGAAAAGGGGGTTTTCAGCCTGAGAGACTGGCACGGTTTTGGTGGTGACTACAATCAATTCAAGACACTGTTAACCACGCAAGCTAATTAATAGAAGATAAAAGAGCGGTCGAACCTTATATAAGAAAATTGTATTAACCATTATTAATCTGATGAGAACGTTGGTATGTTTATTAAGTGCAATGATGTCTTCTCTCGAGGTGGCATATCATTCTTAATACTTAGGCTTACTTATTTCCTAAGACCTAGACTAATAAATTCTGTCAGCAATTAAAGCATCCCCGCATAAAGCATCCCTAAATTTTGCTGATATAAACGATCTATGGAATAAAGCAATGGTGATCTTGTTAAACCCTAGCTCATAAAGACTTTACCCGCTTACCGCTTAATGATAATCTATACACTAATAGTCCACTTATCCAACTATCCAATGGAATCAGAATGTTATTTGTTGAATTATCTAGGTCACCTGCTAGTCAACACGATCAATAAACCATCAACAATGTCCAATTAACTAGTTAAGCCTGAAGCGTATCCTAGACACAGACTTAGAAGGATAATATTTGTGTAACTATTATTCTAGATGTATAAACTACTATATGGAGAGCTATCCCGGACTCTAGATCCGCTTGGTCCACTTAGCTAGATCCAGTTGAATGATAGGTCGCATACAAAAGCGCGTAAACAAGTATAAATTGATAAACATAAACAAGCATACAATGATAAATCAAGAAATCGATAATAAACAAATACCAAACATTCAGATCTTCATAATAATGGCTAATAACGTCATAATAGATACAAGAGTAATAATTTAGCCAAGGTAAACTAACTGAGTTAACGAATGATACCAAAAACTAAACAATTACTAAAGTATAAGAATTACACGATGTCTTCTATTGAATGAATTGCGTTGCTCGACCTCTTTTGCTCTTTTTCCATTTTAAAAATCGACTTTTGTGGTTTAGATATTGAGAATATGATTTAGCACACTTAAAACTCGTTTTTGAGTTTTCTATTTATAAGGTTTGGAAGTCGGTTCAATACGACGTATCCAAGGAGTTGGATACGGCGTATTGGACTTTTCTTGAAGTAGGGACCACGTTTGATATCTTCCAGAATATTATATTCCTTTTCTTGAATACGGCGTATTGAGGTCTTCTAGATAAGTCGTATTGACTTCATTCCATTTGTGGTCTTTGGTGAGTGCAGGCACGGATACGCCGTATCTTCTTAATGGATACGGCGTATTGGTCTTCAAATAAATACTCTTCAAAATATCTTCAATTAAGCTCCATAGTGCACGCCTTTTCCTATCTTTCACAACCAATTACCTCCATAATAACTGCAATTCCTCAAATATAAACGATTAAGTAACAATTCTTTACAGTAATTATACAAAATAGGTTAATAACTTGGGATAAATAATATTATAAAATAGACGTTATTTGATGTTATCAAATATCTCCCCACTTGAATCCTACTTGTCCTCAATTAGACTTTAGAAGTTTACAAAATGCATCCAAAAGGATATTTTCCGTTAAAGCACTTTTTTGATTAATTACAAGTACACAACCAAACACCTCACGAAATAGGAAGATGAAAACACTCAAATCACTCAACTAATCTATGTGGTAACATGTAACTAATTCGCTCAATTGCACTCTGTTGTGACGAGTATTCTATCATAAGCGTGGCAAGAAAACATCTCCCCGCTAAAGCTAGGAGTAACAAGTTTAATAAGGTACATATGGTTTTGTATGGAAAGGCGTACAGTTGATTTCTCTAACTAATCTTTCATCGATCTTAATGTTCCTGGAGGGCGACAAAGACCACACATACATACCCGAATCCACGGGATAGACACATATGACTGCTCACTCACATCCTCGAAAAAGCTAAAGATTAGGATAGTAGAGTAATATAGGGTAGGAACATTCTAACTTTCACCAAAAGTCATAAACCAACAAGGTACAAGACATGCATACACACCCGAATCCACGGGATAGACATACATGCTCGTATGAATCCTCATTCGAGTAAAACCAGAGGTTAATCATTAGGTGAGAGGGAAGTAAATTGGTGTTAAATAAAAATCAAGAAACAAATAGATTAAGACTAAGACAAGTTGCTAGACACTTATTTTCTCGACCGTTATTATGACAAAGACCACTACACATTTAAACAAAGTACTTTAACCTAGAAAAAAAACAACAACCAAAGTCGTGCGTTCCCTAACGGTCAACTTCCTAATCATCCCAAAAACTTTACATACTCTACAAGGTAATCGGTGATATCTTCCACTTCGTACAATACTCTACATCGTTGATTTCTTTGACGTATCAACGAATAATCGATCCTTCTTTATTATATCCTTCGTAATACCATGAAAATGGATTATCAAACTTTCACCACGTCTTTTGTATTGTTCTCATTTTGCTTTCTTATTATATATAAAGATAATATATATATATATATATATATATATATATATATATATATATATATATATATATATATATATTGCTAACTATACTTCAAATCTCGGTGTAGTTTCACCATCTTCACGATCATAATATTTTCGGATAATTCCTTTGGTAATTTCTTCGTTCTTCGGACTCACTATAAATTGTGAATGTAGTAAAATTACATGAGCTTTGACTACTAATATACATTCCCATTTCCAATGTGCAAATTTACGACCGTCACCAAAGATAGAAAATGACACAAGACTCGGGAAATACAAACTCTACATTTTAAGCAACTAGCAACTGTAAATTAAACTTAATCTAACAGGGTAGGTTTAAGGTTGTAAGGGTGTAACGAAAAAAACAAATAAATGGTTAATTTCCTAAAGGATGGGCTTTACGGGTTGTTCTAGTGGATCATCACTCTAAAAATGAGAGTGGAAGGGTTTAAATGGATGTTAACTAACCTGTGTAGTTAGTTAATAAACAACATGTATAGGCGATTTGGGTGTAATCCTAAGATTTACCAATTTAAACAAGTTACTCCATCTAAATCCATAGAATTAACATTGCGGGTCGATTCGAATAGATATACTAAGGCAAGTTCTAAAGTCTACTACATTACCGGTACACTCATATTTTGTGGAATTTGGGTAAACATTTAGAAACGGAAAGGTTAAATCCTCACAATATCTATTAAGGGTTATTGTGTGCGGGTTATGTAACAAGTAATTTCAACAACAAGTATGCTGAAATTTTATTTTTTAATTTAGCATAATGTAGAGGCCTTTTAATTTGTGAAAATTAGAACAAGTAAGCATTCTAATTCCTATCCCCCCCACTTGAATTATACAACGTCCTCGTTGTATATATAAAACGTGAAATACGGGAATTAAAAAGAATTAGAATAAGAAACTCCCCTGAAATTTGCTCGGTAGATTCTCCAAGTTGCGTTTGTGAGCAATAATTTGTGTTGAACAGCCGCCTTGAAGTTTCAAGACTCCAACACTTCAAGATCTCCTGATTATGTAAATTTCTCCACCAATATCGTCGATAATATTTCTTCAATGGAGGTCCTGTATGAATTCTCAGAAAACAAATTCAATTCTATCTTGGTACCTATGGTTAATTTAAACTAAACTAAATAAACTAAATACGGGTCAGTTTGTGGATACGGCGTATCTAGTGAATGCAATATGGCGTATTCGCAAAACTGACAATAATGTTTTTAAAGTTCATGAAAAATAAAGACTGATAACGTCCAGACATTTAATACGCCATATGGTATGGAGCGGATAACGGCCGTATGAATTCTGGTGAAATACAGACTCGACAAAAAAATTAAATAACATTCCAGGTTGTCTCCCGGGAAGCACTTTTGTTTACAGCGAAGTCTTTAAGTTAGACTTTTCTTCAGCTTCCTCTTCATTCCATCTCATGCACGCTTATATGCCCGCGTGTGAGATATTCCTCCATCCTCGCATGTCGGATATAGTCGGGTCCTAAATTCAACACTCCTTTGTAGAACCCTTTAAGCTTTTGGTATGGATGCGAGATTCCATTCATCTTATCCTCTTTACTTACCTTCAGTAATGGTGGGATCTTGTTGCATTGCTCATTAGTATGGTTTTTGAACCTCGAATGTGATCGCACCATTTGGTAAGTTACTTCTTCATTACCCTTATAAAGGGTTATCATTCCATCAAACCGTCTTGTTTTAATTCCAACTGTCCTCTTATGGATAATGTTTCCAAAAACACATCCTCTACCCATTCCTTCATCATGATAAGCATCCATGTTTTCTAAAACTACAAAATCCGTCACAACAAGAAAAATCCCAACAAAAATAGGCACATTCATTAGAGTTCCAACAACATTATTCCCTTTGTACATCATCTTATTGTTCATTATTGAGTTATGAAATTCTCTTGACATCACGTTGACATACAATAATGGGAAAAAATTTGCGTGAGTAAATTCAAATCGTATCATGTAAGAAAATTTTAAATTGTGAGTGCAATATATATGGATCTTTTTATCATTATCACAGTAACTAGGATAATCCTTAATTCTAGTATCAAGATCATCATTCCTAGTTCTAAATTCCTCAATTACCTCACCTTCCTCAATGGTGGGTATTAAATCATCTCCTTGATTTCTCCTAAGCTCACTTGGTTCATTTAGATCATACAATTCAATGTAGTCTTCCGAGAAAGGGTCTAATGATCTATTTAACACCAAAGTCTCCCCCATAATCCTAGCTTCTAAATCAAGTTCCATTCTTTCTCTCAAACTTAGCATGTAGACCCGTCCACAATTAACACTACTATCAGGTTTAACCACTATAGAAAACAATCTTTTCTTTTCCCTAGACCTCAAAGTAATCTTTCTTTTGTAAACATCAATCTTAGCACGGACGGTAGACAAAAATGTTCTTCCAAGGATCAAGGGCACTTTGACATCCTTGGGCATATCTAAAATTACAAAGTCTATTGGAAAAGTAAAATTACCAATTCCTACTAGTACGTTTTCAGCTATTCCTTTTGGATATTTCATAGTCCTATCTGCCAATTCCACTATCAACCTAGTGTGAGCTAATTCACCTAATCCTAAGTTAAGGTAGGTCGAGAGAGGCATAACACTAACGCTAGCTCCTAAGTCAACAAGGGCGTTGTCAAAGCAAAAATCAATAAAAAAAGCAGAGTAAATGTGAAACTTCTTGGTCTTTCTCTACGGGCACGAGTGTTATAGGATAAGTGAAGCTCCATAAGCTTCTGTGAATTTTGGTCCATAGTTCCCCTCATCTTCACAGTAATGATCCTCTAAACGACCAGGAAAAGGAACCGTCGTTTGTCTTGGCTTGTAAAGCAAAGTTCTGTTCTGTATAGTGGATACGGCGTATTGGGTAGATCCAATACAGCGTATCGGGTTTGAATCAGCTTCAATAGTGGTTGAAATCGACTTGACTTGGTCTCTCGGGTTTGTTTTAGTTGAGCTAGGTAGGCTTCTAAATCCTCTTTCTTGTAGTGCCTTGCTCATTTTTCCCGGATTGAATTTCTAAAGTTTTGATCAGTTGCACCTTGGTTCCATATGGCACATCCGTCAAAGCTCGGATTTCTTAAATCAGATAGAATTTTCTTCTCTCTTTGCTGATTCATTCATGAATTTGCTCAGGGTTTCTTCCATATATTGCCTTCGTTCTTGAAATGAAGGATTGGCGTTATTCCTTTGATAGTATCCTGGAGCAGTTGCTCTATATCCCCCTCCTTGAAAAGGTCCACCAAATTGCGTATAGTAAGCTTCTTCAAGGGCTTTTCCTTCTTCTTTTTGTAGGCAATCTTTGGTTTTTTTTGGAACGGCAATTTGTGGCTACATGGCCCCTAGCCCAGAAGGCGTAGCGAGCCCACACAACCAAATAGGGTCCCTTGCATTGCTCACATCCGACTTAAGCAGCATAAACTTTTTCATTCACTTTCTTGATCTCTTTCCCTAGATTGTTAAGTTGTGCTTGAATAACAGCTAGTCCATCAGAAGTCTCTGTACTTCTTCCTTTAGATGTTCCATTGTGCCATTTCTAAGAATATTCTTCCATTTCTTAGATGACCCTTTTAGCATCGGCAGCAGTCTTGGTTGGAACGACACCTCTTGAGTCAAGAATCTGTCGTGTCGGAATATCCAACCCATTGTAGAACAAAATCACCTCCTGCATCTCGGTTAAATAGTGTTAAGGACACTTCATCAAGATTTCATTAAAGGGTTCCCATGCTTGAAAAAGGGTTTCATCTGGCTCTTGCTGAAAGTTGTTGATTTCCTCCATTTTCTTTGCAGTTCGACCAGGTGGGTAGTATTTGTTCAAAAACTTAGTCTTAAGATCTTCCCAAGTTGTAATTGAACCAGCTAGTTCATTTCTTAGCCAATGGCACGCGGCTCCAGTTAAGGATATAGGGAAGACTCAGAGCATTAGTTGATCTACAGTGATATTGGGAACATGGAATAAGTCAAGTATTTTGAGAACTTTCTCAATGTGTTCATTAGCATCTTCATTATCCGACCCGCTAAATGTGTTCTGTCGAAGCTCCTTAAGAAATTGTCCTTTCAGTTCGAATGGACTTTTTTCATCAATTTTAGGCCTAGTGACTCCCGATCTATAGTCCGCTCGAGTCTTGCTCAGGTATTGCTCCATTGTTTTTACACCCATTTGGCTTTCTTCTTCTTCTTCCTCCGAGTATTCTTGGTCAGAAAGTAGATTGAAATCCGGAGATCTCAATGTGTCAATGCTAAGTGACTTAGAATGTCAATTCGACGATCAAAATTCTTGTTCAGGATCTTTGTAAGGTGCATATAGTTCTTTTGTTGAACTCCTTGTTATGCACTACCTGAAACAATTGATAAACAATCAGTAGGATTTGTTTCAGAGAAAAGTAGAGAAAAATTTTGCACAAAAAACAAGTATTAAATATGTTTTTATTTCAAATGATTGATACGCCGTATCCAATAGAATTGGTTACGCTGTTATTAATCAGTTAAGATAATACCAGTATTGGTCAGAAAATTGGATACGCCGTATTCAGGGTGAATGGATACGCCGTATTCAATGTTTGATCAGAACGGTGTATTAAGAAAACAATTAAATACGCAAACAATTAAACACACGAATATACAAACAAACAATTAAAGGAAAATATACAAATTCGACAGAATATACACTAAACTTAATTACATTAATCCTAAGGGTTAGATCTAATCTAATGTTAAAAAACAAAAAATAAAAATAAAAATAAAAATCAAGATTATTTTTCACTCCCCGACAAACGCGCCAAAAACATTGATGTGTAGTTTGTGTGTGGTAGATTAACGATTTATTGTTTCAAGTTTTAAATTTATATTTTGCCGACTCAACGAAAAATAACACTTTAACGGGCAGTGTACCCGATCGGTAATAGTTTCGTGGTAAGTAAGGTGTCGATCTCTGAGAGCGAGGTTAAATGTATCAATTTAATTAATATCTTGGTTCTCTAATCTATGTTAATTCTATTCTAATCCTATGTTAAACCTATGTCAGTCTAAATCTTATTTCTAACAGGAAAAATAGGGTTTTCAGCCTGAGAGACTGGCACAGTTTGGTTGGTGACTACAGTCAATTCAAGACACTGTTACCCACGCAAGCTAATAGACAAAAGATAAAAGAGCGGTCGAACCTTATATAAGAATATTGTATTAACCATTATTAATTTGATTAGAACGTTGGTTAGTTTATTAAGTGCAATGATTTTTTCTCTCGAGGTGGCATATCATTCTTAAGACTTAGGTGTTACATCATCCTAAGACCTAGACACATTAATTCTGTCATAATTAAAGCATCCGCATAAAGCATCCTTATTTGCTGATTATAATCTGTTAGATATTAGAAAAAGACTCGGTCACCCCGTGTATTTTACTGTTTATTATAGCTCGTAGTTTAATAGTTAATGACAATCTATACACTAGTAGTCCACTTGTCTAACTATTCAATGGAATCAGAACATTATTTGTTGAACTATCTAGGTCACCTGCTATTCAACACGATCAATAAACCATCGACAATATCCAATTAACTAGTTAAGCCCGAAGCGTATCCTAGACACAGACTTAGAAGGACAATATTTGTGTAAAAATTTTATTCTAGATGGGATAAATTCACTAGTATGGAGAGCTATCCCGGACTCTAGTTTTACTTGGTCACTTTGCTAGATCAGTTGAATAATGATTTGTCGCATACAAAGCTGCGTAAAAACAAGTATAATTGACCAAAATAAACAAGCAATCAACGATAAATCCAAGAAATTGATATAAACCAATTATCAAACATTTCAGATTCATAATATGGCTAATACGCCGAAGGTATTAGCATTCAAAGTCATAATAAATACAAGAATAATAATTTAGCCAAAAGTAAACTAACCGAGTTAACGAATGATACCAAAAAATGAACGATTACAAAAGTAATGGAATTGACTTGATGTCTTCTATGGAGTGAATACGTTACTCGACTATTTTTCTCCTTTTCTCCTCTAATATCGGAATTAGGGTATCGAGAATATGATTTAGCACACTTAAAACTCATTTTTGAGTTTTCTATTTATAAGGTCTGGAAGTCGGTTGGATACGGCATATCCAAGTGTTGGATACGGCGTATTGGGGATTTCTTGGAGTAGGGACCATGCTTGATATCTTCCAGAATATTATATTGATTCCATATCTTGAATACGGCGTATTGATTCTCTCTGGATACGGCGTATTGATCTTTATTCCTCTATGGTCTTTGGTGAGTGCAGGCACGGATACGCCGTATCTTCCTTGATGGATACGGCGTATTGGTCTTCAGAATAGTAATCTTCAAAATATCTTCATTTAAGCTTCAGAATGCGCGCCTTTTGCTAACTTTCACCAATTACTCCATAATTACTGCAATTCTCAAATATAAACGATTAAGTAACAATTCTTTGCAATAACTATACAAAATGGGTTAATAACATGGGATAAATGATGCTATAAAATAGACGTTATTTGATGTCATCAAATATCCCCCCACTTGAATCCTACTTGTCCTCAAGTAGCCTTTAGAAGTTTATAAAAATGTATCCCTAAGGATATTTTCCGTTAAAGCACTTTTTCGATCTATTACAAGTACACAACCAAACACCTCACGAAATAGGAAGATGAAAACACTCAAATCACTCAACTAATCTATGTGGTAACATGTAACTAATTCGCTCAATTGCTCGGTCGTGACGAGTATTCTATCATAAGCTTGGCAAGGATACACATCTCCACCGCTAAAGCTAAGGAGTAACAAGTTTATAAAGGTAAATATGGGTTTTTGTATGGAAAGGCGTACGATTTGATCATTCTACAATCTTTCACCAGAAGTACCACTCCAACAAGGCAGCTGAAGCACACATACACACCCGGAACGCCGGGATAGACATGTGTGTTCGATCACATCCCCATTCGAATTTAACCAATGGTTAGGATGAAGAATGATATAGGGTAGGAACCTTCTAACTTTCACCAAAAGTCATAAACCAACGAGGCAGCTAAGACATGCATACATGGCCGTAACGACAGAATAGACATGCACGCTCGATCACATCCTCATTCGCGTAAAACCAACGGCTAATCATTAGGTGAGAGGGAAGTAAATTGTTGTTAAATAAAAATCAAGAAACAAATAGATTAAGACTTAAGATACAAGTTGCTAGACACTTATTTCCTGACCGTTACCATGATAAAGACACAACTATTTACAACGTCTTGATCATAGATAAAAAACAACAACCTAAGTTGGCGTTCCCGTAACGGTCAACTTCCTAATCTTCCCAAAACTTTACATACTCTACAAGGCAAGTGGCGATATCTTCCACTTTGTACAATACTCTACATCGTTGATTTTTTAGACGTATCAATGAATAATCGATCCTTCGTGTAATAATCGATCCTTCGTATAATTCCTTTGGTAATGCTTTTTGCGAAACGATTATCTTCAAACTTTCTTTCTTTTTTTTAACAAATACCTCAAATCTCGATGTAGTTTCACCATCTTCACCATCATAATAATTCCGGATAATTCCTTCGGTAATTTCTTCGTTCTTCGGTTTCACCAATAATTGTGACGGTAGTAAAATCACATAAGCTTTGACTACTAATATACATTCCCATTTGCAATGTGCAAATTTCCAACCGCACCAAAGATAGAAAATGAATACTCCAGAAATACAAACTTTATACTTTAAGCAACTAAATTAAACTTTAATCTAACAGGGTAGGTTAAGGTGTAAGGGTGTAACGAAATAAATAGTTGGTGTAAATTCCTAAAGGATTAGCTCTACGGGTTGTTCTAGTGGATCATCACTCTAAAGATGAGAGTGGAAGGGTTTAACGGGAGGTTAACTAACCGGTGTAGTTAGTTAATAAACAACATGTATAGGCGATTTGGTTGTAATCCTAAGATTTACCAATTTAAACAAGTTACTCCAATTAAATCCATAATACTCATTATTGTGGTCTCGAATAGATATACCAAGCCAAGTTCTAAAGTCTACAACATCACCGGCACACTCATATTTTGTGGAATTTGGGTAAACATTTGGAAACGGAAAAGTTAAATCCTCACAATATCTAACAAGGGTTATTGTGTGCGGGTTATGTAACATGTAATTTCATAAAAGTATGCTTGAAAAAAAATTAAATTTGAGCATAATTTAAGCTTTTTATTGTGAAAAATAGGACAAGTGATCATTTTAATTCCATCCCCCCACTTGAATTATACAACGTCCTCGTTGTATATAAAAAACATTAAATACAGGAATTTAAAAGGAATTAGAATGAGAAACTCCCCTGATTTTTGCTCGGTAGATTCTCCAATTTGCGTTTATGAGCAAGATTTTGTGTTGAATAGCCGTCTTGAGGTTTCAAGACTCCAACACTTTAAGATTTCCAGATTCGTAAATTCTCCACCAATATTCGTCGATATTTCCTTCACGAGGTCCTGCGTAAAATATAGGAAAAACAAGTGCATTCCTATCTTGGTACCTATGGTTAATTTAAACTAAACTAAAACAAACTAAATACGGGTCAGTCTGTGGATACGGCGTATCAAGTTAATGAATACGGCGTATTCGCATAACTGACAATAATGTTTTTAAAGTGCATAAAAAGTATAGACTGATAACGTCCAGACATTCAATACGCCGTATGGGGTGGAACGGATACGCCGTATTGAAGTCTGGGAAGACAGACTCGATAACAAAATTAAATAACATTCCGAGTTGTCTCCCGGGAAGCACTTTTGTTTACAGTGAAGTCTTTAAGTTAGACTTTTCTTCAGCTTCCTTTTTAATCCAACTCATGCACGCTGATGTGCCCGCGTGTGAGCCATTCTTCTATCTTCGCATTACGAATGTAATCAGGTCCTAGATTCAAAACTCCTTTGTAGAACCCCTTAAGCTTTTGGTATGCATGCGAGACTCCGTGCATCACATCCTTCTCAATCACCTTTAGTAATGGTGGGATCTTGTTGCATTGCTCATTAGTGTGGTGTTTAAACCTCGGATGTGATCGCACCATTTGGTAAGTTACTTCATCATCACCTTTGTAAAGGGTAATCATTCTTTCGAACCGTTTTGCTTTAATATCAACTTCTCTTAAGAACGGTTCGCCAAAAATAACATCGCCATTCCTTCATCACGATAAGCATCCATATTTTCTAAAACTGCAAAATCCGTCATCACAGAAAAAGTTCCAACAAAGATAGGTACATTCATTAAGGCTCCTACAACATTATTCCCTTTGTACACCATCTTATTTTTCATTATTGAACTGTGAAATTTTCTTGACATACAATAACGGGAAAAAGTTAGCGTTAGTAAATTCAAATCCTATCATGCATGAAAACTTTAAGTTGTGAGCGCAATCTATATGGATTTTCTTATCGTCATCACAATAACTAGGGTAATCATCAATTCCTGTATCAAGATCTTCATTCCTAATTCTAAATTCCTCAATTACCTCACCTTCCTCAATGGCGGGCATCAAATCATCTCTTTGATTTCTCCTAAGCTCAAATGGTTCATTTAGATCATTTAATTCACTGTAATCTTCTAAGAAATGGTCTAACGATCTATTCAACACCAAAGTCTCTCCCATAAGCCCAACTTCTAAATCAAGATCCATTCTTTCTCTTAAACTTAGCATGTAGACCCTCTTAATTAAACTTCTAGCAGATTTTATGCTTGTAAAAACAATATTTTCTTCCCCTACCTTTAAAGTAATCTTTCTTTTGTAAACATCAATTTTAGCACGGGTGGTAGAGAAAAATGGTTTTCCGAGGATCAAGGGCACTTTGATATCCTCGGGCATATCTAGAATTATAAAGTCTACGGGGAAAGTAAATTTGCCAATTCCTACTAGTACATTTTCAGCAATTCCTTTTGGATATTTCACTGTTCTATCTGCCAATTCAGATAGTGTCAACCTAGTTACTAACTTATTTGCCTATCCTAAGTTGAAGGTAGGCCCGGAGAGAGGCATAACACTAACGCTAGCTTCCTAAGTCAACAATGGGGTTGTCAAAACAGAAATCATTAAATAAAGGCAACATGTAAAGTGAAAACTTTCTGGGCTTTAATTCTTTTGGGGTATAGCATTGTTGAGTATGTGAGCTCCACATGCTCTCCATGAATTTTTAGGTTTTCATAGTTCCCTCTTCTTCACAGTAATGATTATCAAACGACTTGGAAAGGAATCGTTGTTTGTTCTTGCCTTGTATAATGGTGTACTGTTCTGTCCAGTAGATACATCATATTGGTTAGAACCAATACGCGTATCAAGTTTGAATCAGCTTTAATGGAGGTTGAAATCGACTTGACTTGGTCTCTCGGGTTTGTTTCAGTTGAGCTTGGTAGGCTTCCAAATCCTCTCTCCTGTAGTACCTTGCTCATTTGCCCGATTTGAATTTCTAAAGTTTTGATCGATGCTCCTTGGTTCCTTATGGCAGCATCTGTCGAAGCTCGGATTTCTTTGATCAAGTTAGAGTTTTCTTCGTGTCTCTTTGCTGATTCACTCATGAATTTGCTCAAGGTATCTTCCATAGATTGCCTTCGTTCCTGGAACAAAGGATTGGCATTGTTCCTTTGATAGTACCCTAGAGCAGTTGCTCTATATCCCCCTCCTTGAAAAGGTCCACCAAATTGCGTGTAGTAAGCTTCTTCTAGGGTTTTCCCTTCTTCTTTCTGTGGGCAATCCTTGGTGTAATGGGGTCCTTTGCATTGCTCGCATCCAACTTGAGCAGCATAAACTTTTTCATTCACTTTCTTAATCTCTCTTCCAAGATTGTTCAGTTGTGCTTGTATAGCAGCCAGTCCGTCAGAAGTCTCGGTACTTCTTCCTCTAGATGTTCCATTGTGCCATTTTTGAGAGTATTCAGCCATTTCTTGGATGGCTGTTTTGGCATCTGCAGCAGTTTTAGTCGGAACGACACCTCTTGAGTCAAGAATCTGTCGTGTTGGAACATCCAACCCATTGTAGAACAAAATCACCTCCTGCATCTCAGTCAAATAGTGTTGAGGACACTTCATCAAGAGTTCCTTAAAGCGCTCCCATGCTTGATAAAGGGTTTCATCTGGCTCTTGCTGAAAGTTGTTGATTTCCTCCATTTTCTTTGCAGTTCGACCAGGTGGGCAGTATTTGTTCAAAAACTTAGTTTTAAGATCTTCCCAAGTTTTGATCGAACCAATTGGTTCGTTTCTTAGCCAACGAGCTGCGGCTCCAATTAAAGATATAGGGAAGACTCGGAGCATTAGTTGATCCACAGTGATGTTAGGAACATGGAATAAGTCAACTATTTCGAGAACTTTTTCAATGTGTTCATTAGCATCCTCATTATCCGAACCGCTAAATGTGTTTTCTCGAAGCTCCTTAAGAAATTGTCCTTTTAGTTCAAATTGATCTTTGTTATCAATTTTAGGCCTAGCGACTCCCGATCCATAGTCTGTTCGGGTTTTGCTCATGTATTGCTCCATTGTTTCCGCCATTTCTTCCTCTTCTTCTTCCTCTGAGTATTCTTTGTCAGAAAGTAGATTGAAATCCGGAGATCTCAATTCGTCAAGACTTAGAGTCTTGAAGTGTCTTCTTGATGATCGGAACTCACGTTCAGGATCTTTGTAAGGTGTGTATAGTTCGTTCGTCGAACTCCTTGTCATGCACTACCTGAAACAAGGGATAAACAATCAGTAGGATTTGTTCCGAAGGAAGGTAGAAATTTTTTTGCACGAAAATCAATTATTTCAGTTTCTGTTCCAGACAATCGATACGCCGTATCCAATGGAAGTGGATACGCCGTATTAATTAGTTGGATTGAATACGCTGTATTGGACAGAGAACTGGATACGCCGTATTCAACTGTCGACCAGAACAGTGTATTCAAGAAAAACAATTAAATACGCAAACAATTAAACACACAAATATATACAAGCAAACAATTAAAGACAAATATACAAAATATACAGAATATACAAGAATATACACTAATCTAAATTATACTAATCCTAAGGGTTAGATCTAATCTAATGTTAAAAACCAAAATATCAAAATAAAAATCAAGATTAATTTTCACTCCCCGGCAACGGCGCCAAAAACTTGATGTGTCATTTGTGGTGTATATTATATTATTTCAAGTTTTAAATTTATATTTTGCCGACTCAACCAAAAACAACACTTTAACGGGCAGTGTACCCGATCGGTGGTAGTTTCGTGGTAAGTAGGGTGTCGATCACAAAGAGCGAGGTTAAATCTATCAATTTAATTAATATCTTAGTTATCTAATCTATGTTAATTCTATTCTAATCTAAACCTATGTTAAACCTATGTCAGTCTAAATCCTAGTTCTAATGGAAAAAGGGAGTTTTCAACCTGAGAGACTGGCACGGTTTGGTTGGTGACTACAATCAATCCAAGACACTGTTATCCACGCAAGCTAATAGACAAAAGATAAAAGAGCGGCCGAACCTTATATAAGAAAACTGTATTAACCATTATTAATCCGATTAGAACGTTGGTTTGTTTATTAAGTGCAATGATTTCTTCTCTTGAGGTGGCATATTATTCTTAAGACTTAGGCGTTACATCATCCTAAGACTTAGACACATTAATTCTGTCATAATTAAAGCATCCGCATAAAGCATGTATGAGATGTGGGTGATAAGAATCAAGCAATACTTCCAGGTACAAGACTATGCTCTATGGGAGGTCATAGAGAATGGTAACTCATGGGTATCTGTACCACAAACAGTACAAGAGAATGGTACTTCTGTTACAAAGATGTCAGTACCCGTAACTGCTAAAGAAAAGACTCACAATAGAGAATGATGAGAAGGCTATGAAGCTTGCTACTCATGGCTCCTTCCCCAATGAACACAACTTAAATTTCCAGTCAATACGTGATGCTAAAACAAGGTTTGCTGTCTATCCGAAACAACGATTTGAGAGTGTAATGAAGCCACTAAGAAAACACAAAAGACACTATTGAAGCAACAATAATGAAAGTTTTTAGTGCTTCAAGTACACCAGAGTCACTTGACTCTATCTTAACAACCCATCCAGAAGATTGTTAGTGAAGGTCTGCAATTTTTGGTGTAGTCACATCACAATCAAGAATCGTAAATTCACAAATTTTCTTTTTCTAAGAAGCTTGTTTGCTTTATGCCTCCTTTAAGTGGAATAACATAGGTTGTAGTCCTTGATGAATAACAAAGGGCTGATATTGGAAACAATTTGGATCATTGATGATTTGTACCACAACTTCAAAAATTGTTGAACAAGATGTAAAGAAAATCTTGATGGTGTGCGAAAAAAAGTAGTGGTGCTCAAAAAACTTAGACTGTTTTGACTACTCTCCAAGCACTACAGTATAAGATGTTAAAAACTCAGCTAATCTTAAATCCATTGCATATGAAGTCAGTACTGTTAGCCCTAATATTAACACTGCTTGTCCTCAAATTAGTACTGCTAACTTTAGTGATAATGTTGAGTATGCTTTCATGGTTGAGAATCCTAATGGTATCTAACTCCTACAACATGACCTTAGAAGCAAAATCTAAGAAGATCTGTAAGCGGAATGGGATTTGAAAGATGGCAGATCTCTCTTTCTCGAGCTATTAAGGTTATGAGGGAAAAATGTAGGTACGTTTTAAAGGAACAGGAGAATAATTTTTTTACACTTAATGCTAAGGCTTGAATTGTGGATTACTAACTGTTCTGGGGGTATATACATCCGAAGGTAAGTGGGAATTCAAACTAACACAAAGATTGGACACTTTGCCAAGGGGAATGTAAGCACCAATGATGAACAAAGAGGGTTAGTTCAGAAATCAAGACAACACTAGGAAGCAAGGAAACAATAAAGACACATCTTCAAAGGCAATGTTGGCTATAGATGGTATAGGTTTTGACTAGAGTGATATGGCAGAAGAATAGGTTTAGAAAAACATGGCTCTAATGGCGTTTTTAGACTCTGAGGTATACAATGATAAAACTTGCTCTAAAACTTGTGTGAAAAACTATGAAACTCTTAAGAAACAGTGTGATGATTTAATTATTAAGCTTAATCAAACTGAATTTACAGTAGCTACTTATAAAAGAGGTTTAGCAACTGTAGAAGAACAACTTATCACATATAGAAAGAATGAGGTTCTTTTTAGTGAAGAAGTTGTAGTTCTTAAAAGGGAAGTAGCTTGCAAAGACTATGAAATAAATGTGCTTAAAAGTGAGTTTGAAAAAGTTAAGCAAGAAAAAGAGGGCATTGAATTTAAAATTGAGAAATTTGATAATGCCTCAAAGAGCCTAAACAAGTTGTTAGAGAGTCAGATAACTGACAAAAGTAAAAAGGGTTTGGGGTATAATGTTGTTCCTCCACCCCATCCTTTAATCTATAATCGACCTAAAAGACTTGATTTGTCTTATTCTAGTCTTGATGAATTCAAAGACCCTGAATTTAAAAGTAATGGTTCTGAGGATAGTAAGCAAGAGTCTAACATTCTTTGTGATAAAAAATCAGATGCTTCTAAGGAAAATTTTGATGACTCTTTGGTAAAAGAACAAGTATCAGAAGACACAAGTAGCTTTGTTGAGTCTTCACTTAATGTTGATAAAGAAACTATTTTTCTTGTTGATAAAAAGATAGAGTTTGTCAAACCTAAAAATCATAAAAAACCAGTTAAAAAGTCAGTTAGGGTAATGCGAGTGTATAGATGCATAAGTCCTAGGGGGAATCAAAGAAACTAGAAAAGGACCAAAGTTCCAATCAACTATGAAGAGATTTTTGTGAATGTAAAACAAAGCTTGCTTCATTCTGTGGGAGTTTGATCATGTGCATGCTATTTGTAAATACCATCAAAGGGAAAGGATGGTATATGGGAATAATTATATCAGGGTGTACTACAACTATACTAACAACAGGTTTCACCCTAATGCTCAAAGGAACATGGTTCCAAGAGTAGTTTTAATGAAAATTGGCCTAAAACCATTTAATACTGCCAAGACAGTTAATATTGCTCATTCTAAATCTATAGTTTTTAGTGCTAAACCAATGTCACATTTTTCAAAATCAGCACAATCAACTGTAAAAAGGCCCTATCAATAGAAAACAATCTTAACCAACAAAAATTTTACCCAAAAAAATAATACTGCTAGGCCAAAAGCAGTTAATACTGCTAGGCCAAAAGCAGTTAATACTGCTAGGCCAAAAGCAGTTAATACTGCTAGGCCACATTCATCAGTTGTTAATGCTGTTTTGGTTAATTAGGCAAATGTTGTTAAGGCCTCAGCATGTTGGGTTTGGAGGCCTACCAAACTTGATAGTGCATCAATTACCTTGAAGAAACACAACTACATTGATGCACGAGGCATATCCAAGTTAGTAATGGCTTGGGCCCCCAAAGGAAACTAATTTCCTTATTTGTATGTGCAGGGCAAGCCACAACAGGATGATACAGGATTTATTGACAATGGATGCTTAAGGCACATGACTGGGAACATAGCTTATCTCTCAGATTTCAAGGAATTTAATGGAGGTTATGTTACATTTGGAGGAGGAGCACATGGTGGTAGAATTTCTAGTAAAGGAATACTTAAATCTGATAGCCTTGATTTTAAAGATGTATACTTTGTTAATGAGTTAAATTTCAACATTTTTAGTGTCTCACAGATGTGTGACAAAAAGAACTATGTCCTTTTTACTGACATTGAATGTCTTGTCTTATCTCCTAATTTTAAGTTGCCTGATGAAAGTCAGATACTTATTAAAATTCCTAGAAAGGACAATATGTACAGTCTTGATATGAAGAACATTGTTCCTAAAGAGAGTTTAAGTTGTCTTGTTGCAAAGACTACATCAGATGAATCAATGCTCTGGCATAGGAGACTTGGTCATATTAATTTTAAGAACATAAATAAGCTTGTTAAGGATAATCTTGTAAGAGGTTTGCCTACAAAACATTTTGAAAATGACCAAACCTGTGTTGCTTGTCTTAAAGGGAAGCAACACAGAGCTTTTTATAAGTCCAAAGTTCTGAATCTAACTACTAAGCCTCTGTTTATGCTTCATATGGATTTGTTTGGACCAACCTTTATGAGTAGTTTAATGCATAAGAAGTATTTCTTAGTTGTCACTGATGATTATAGAAGGTTTACTTGGGTTTTCTTTTTAACAACTAAGGATGAAACCAGTGAGATTCTTATGAACTTTATCAAAGAAATAGAAAACCTAGTGGATAAGTAAGTAAAAATAATCAGGAGTGATAATGGAACAGAATTTAAGAACAAAGTTATGGATGATTTTTGCAGAGAAAAAGATATTAAGAGGGAATACAGTATAGCCAAGACTCCTCAACAAAATGTGTGGCTGAGAGGAGGAATAGGACACTAATTGAGGCTGCTAGAACCATGTTAGCTGACTCTAAGTTACCTACCACATTTTGGGCTGAAGCAGTTAGTACTGCTTGCTATGTACAGAATAGGGTCTTAGTAGTCAAGCCTCATAACAAGACACCTTATGAACTTTTTAAGTCCTTAAACCACTTAAGCTTTATGAAGACCATTTGATGTCCAATTGTTACCATTCTTAATACTTTAGACAATTTAGGCAAGTTTGATGGTAAAAGTGTTTCTTTGTTGGATATTCCTTGAGTAGTAAAGCTTTTAGGGTATACAACACAAGAACCAGGAGGGTAGAAGAAAACTTGCATATTAGGTTTTTAGAGAATAAGCCTATGATAGAAGGGAATGGTCTAAAGTGGTTGTTTGATATTGATTCTCTAACCCAATCTATGAATTATGTACCAGTAGTTGCAGGTACAATCACAAATGAATCTGCAGGTACACAAGGAGAAGTTAATGCAGGTACATCTACCACAAAAGAAAAAATAGTAAGATTTCATTGTGATGCCAATTTGGAAAGATGCTTCATACTTTGATTCACCTTCCAAGGATGTTGGTAATGGTGAACCAAAATCTGCTGCTGATGATCAAAAGCAGGTTGAAGATGGTCCAGATAATGAGAATGATGAAAAAGATAAGTCTGAAGATGATAGCAGTCCTAAGGAAGTTAATGCTGCTGGACAACATTTTAATATTGCCAGTCCTGAAGTTAATACTGGTCGTTTTAAACTTAATACTATTGATCCATCAGTGAATACTGCTAGTTCATATGAACTAGATAGCCCTAAAGACAAGTTCAAATTGAGAGCTAGTCATACACTTAAAACCACTCATGTTGAGTTCTTCAGTGATGAAGATGAACGAGAAGTTGATTTGAGGAACATCACTAATTCCTATACAGTTCCAACCACTCCCAATACAAGAATCCATAAAGATCACCCAATTAAAAATGTGATTGGTGATGTGAAGTCCACTATTCAGACAAGAAGAATGACAAAATCCTTAACTTTTGAACAAGGGTTTCTTAGTGCTGTATATGAATAGAAAACACATGATACCCTAAATACTTGTTATATGCGTGTTTCTTATCACAGATTGAACCCACAAGCATTGCTAAAGCCCTATCTGATTAATCTTGGGTGGAAGCAATGCATGAAGAACTTCCAGCAATTCAGCTCCAACAGGTTTGGAAACTTGTGGGATTTGCCTTAATGGGAAGAGGGCCAATATGTAAACAAATGGGTCCCTTCAGAAATAGAAAATAAAAAGAGTGGATTGTGATTAGGAATAAAGCAAGGTTGGTTGCACAGGGTCATAGACAAGAAGAAGGTATAGACTATGAAGAAGTTTTTGCTCCTATGGCAAGAATTAGGGCAATAAGATTGTTGTTAGCCTATGCTTCTTTTATGGGTTTTCTGGTATATCAAATAGATGTGAAAAGTGCATTCTTATATGGAACCATTGAGGAAGAGGTTTATGTTACTCAACCACCAGGATTTAAAGATCATGACCATCCAGAAAAATTTACAAAGGGTGGACCAAGGCACTTGTATTTGTTTGCATCAAGCTCCAAGAGCATGGTATGAAACCTTGGCTAACTATTTGTTGGGCAATAGGTTTAAAAGAGGGAAGATAGATCAAACATTGTTTATCAAGAAGCAAAAAGGAGATATTTTGCTTGTATAGGTCTATGTTGATGACATTATCTTTGGCTTTACAAACAAGGAGCTGTGTACTGCATTTGAGAAGCTTATGAAGGATAAGTTTTAGATGAGTTCTATGGGAGAACTTACTTTCTTCTTAGGATTACAGGTAACACAGAAGGAAGATGGAATATTTATCAGTCAGGATAAATATGTAGCTGAGATTTTGAAGAAATTTAACTACACAGATGTAAAGTCTGCTTCTACTCTAGTTGATTTGGAAAAGCCTTTAGTCAAAGATAGAGATGCTGATGATGTTGATGTACATCTCTATAGATCTATGATTGGGTCTTTGATGTATCTCATAGCATCTAGGCCAGATATTATGTTTGCAGTATGTGCATGTGCCAGATTCCAAGTTACACCAAAGACATCCCATCTCTTAGCAATCAAGAGAATTTTTAGATATCTGAAAGGCAAACCAACATTAGGCCTTTGGTATTCTAGGGATTCTCCATTTGAACTAGTTGCTTATACTGATAGTGACTATGCTAGAGCAACTCAAGATAGGAAGTCTACAACTAGAGGTTGTCAGTTTTTGGGAAATAGGTTGATATCATGGCAGTGTAAGAAGCAAACTGTGGTTGCCACCTCTACAACTAAAGCTGAATATGTGGCTGCTGCTAGTTGCTGTGGACAAGTACTCTGGATTCAAAATCAATTGCTAGATTATTGGTATAATTTCATGAATACTGTCATTAATATTGACAATACAATACAATTGCATATTGAAAATCATGTTCAACATTCTAAAACAAAACATATTAAGATTAGGCATCATTTTATAAGAGATTGTAATGCTAAAAAGTTAATACAAATGGTTAAAATTCATACGGATCATAATGTTGCAGATTTTTTTACAAAAGGTTTTGATGCTGGAAGGTTTCAGTACTTGGTCTCAAGTATTGGAATGCTTAATCCTTAATGTCTGCATCTCTTTATGTCTTTATAAAAGTTTTGTAAATGATTAGTACTGTTAGTCTTGTCAATTAGTATTGTTAAGTATAATTAGTGCTGCTAGTTATACTTAAGACTGCTTGTTAAAACTGGTAGTCATACTTAATACTGTCAAGAAGAAAATACTTTGGATTGTGTATTTTTGGCTATGAACTAACACCTGCAGGCTAAGCATATTGAATACCTGATGTTGAAAACTTCACATCTAAAGTCTTGTTTGAGGGGAGGCTACTTATGTCAATATGCAGCCAAGCATGGATAGAAGCACATGAAACATCAAAAAATGTGTTAAAAAGAATCAAAAACATCTAGGCATGTCAAAAGAGTTCGAGAAACCAAGATACCTCAGTCTAGTGGTCCCCTTGTAAAGGTTGGTGATGAGGCTGTACATAAGGAGTTGGGTGACAGAATGGAAAGGGTTGCCACTACTGCTCCTAGCTTAGAAGCAGAGCAGACCAGTGGTAACATCAATAGGACCCAATCTATGGCAACACTTAATGAGCCAAGTCCTTAGGGAACTGGTTCAGGTAGTGGTCCCAGGTGCTAAGATACCATATTGGGGGTGTAAATGCTCAAACTAGGTTTGAGACTATATCTAAATAGTCCAATGATCCACCTCTCTCAAGAGTTAACACACTTGGAAGTGGGGAGGATAGTATGAAACTTATGGAATTGATGGTACATTGTACAAAACTATCTGAATTGGTGAGAAAAAGAAAAGAGATATAATGAGATGAAAAATAGATAGAGAGATGTGTGATAAAAACAGAAAGAGTGAATTGGTGAGCAAAAAGAATTGAGAGATAATGTGAGCATAAAAATAGAAAGAGAGATTGTGAGTGCCAAGATTTGGTGATGGAAATGATTTTTGGATGAAATTAAGGTTAAAACTGTTATCTCAAAGTTAGTACTGCTGGGCATTACTTAGTACTGCTGGGCATTACTTAGTACTGATGAACATGTTTTAGTACTGCTGAGCTTAAAGTTAGTACTGTTAGGCTAAAATTAGTACTGCTAGATGACCGTTAGTACTATTTGAGCCATAACAGAATTTCCTTCACTAATTCTAGCCATTGAATATTTCCGCCAAATGCCCTTGTTTAGTAGCCTATAGGGTTTGACAAATTGGAGAAGTCATTGACCTTTCTATAAATTCATAAGTTTCTTCAAGATAAGAACAAAATTCTTTTAGTTGGTCAAATCTCAACCCAAAGTGCTCTCTATATTATCTCAATTAACTTTTTCAAGCTTACATACTATTATTCACGACCTCATCCCAGAACTTTAATCATATTTTTCTCTCATCAAATGGCAAATTTAGAGTTTTGCGACAAACACAACATGGTGGCCTATTTACAGAAGCCAGAGGGAAGTAAAGCCTTTCATTAAATTGTAGATTTTCTAAATGCTAGTCATATCAAGTATGCCCTTATTGAGAATCCTAAGATATGTATTTCCTTAATCCAATAGTTTTGGGGAACAGCTACTGCTAGAACAACTGATGCTAGAGAAGTGGAAATAACTGCTAGCATTGATGGACAAGTCAAGACTATCACTGAAGCATCTCTAAGAAGACACCTCAAGTTGGAAGACTCTAATGGTATTACTTATTTACCAAATACAGAGATTTTTAAGCAACTTGCTCTTATGGGGTATGTGTCTGATTCTGCTAGACTTACTTTTCAAAAGGGACACCTTTCTCCTCAGTGGAGGTTTTTCATTCATATAATTCTTCACTATTTAAGTCCAAAGACAACAGCTTGGGAGCAATTTAGTAGCAATATAGCAACTGCTATAATTTGCTTGGCCACAAACAGGACTTTCAATTTTTCAAAAATGATCTTTGATGCTATGGTGAAGAATTTGGATAACACACACAAGTTTTTAATGTATCCAAGATTTCTTCAAATCTGTTTAAACAAACAAAAAAGACTTCTTCAACCTCACACCAGAACTTATCCTACTCCTACCCTTACATAAAAACTGTTTAGCAACATGAAAAGGGTTTCCAAGGGTTATTCTGGGATAGACTTTCCTCTATTTCCTACAATAATCACTGCACCTGAGTCATCTCCTTCCAGAATAACATCTTCACCATCCTTATCACCCCAAACACATCAATCACATCAATCATCACCACTTAGGGATATATCCAGACAGGCAGCTGAGATTCCTCAGTCTCAGTTTCCTACTCAAACCCAAGTAGCAGATGAAGCTACATTCATAAGTGTGGATGATGATGTTGGAGGGGCTGCCACTACTGACATTGGCTTAGAAGCAGGCCAGGGCAGTTGTACCATGCATAAGACCCCTACCAGGGCCCATGAATTCACCCTCCATTCCGAATAGTTCCGACACTGGAAGTGATGAGGGCATTCCTGTAATAACAATGAATTGATAGATTTGGTTACCAAGTTGACTGATAGAGTTGAAGTTTTGGAGAATAACATGCAATAGAGAAAGAAGGTTTATAGTTCTGCTCTTACAAAGCTCATTTTAAGAGTGAAAAAGTTAGAGAAGAAAGTCAAGACAAACAAAGCTAAGAGAAGGGTCAGGATAGTTATTTCAGAGGATGAAGATGCTGAAGAGGATTCTTCCAAACAAGGAAGGAAGATCTCTGAAATTGATAAAGATCCTACAATCTTATTGGTACAACATGAGCAAGACATGGAATATGATTTTGATGTTAGTACTGCTAAAGGATTTACTACTGCCAGTGTGCCTGTTACCACTGATGAGATAAAGATTAGTACTGCTAACATATCAGTTAGTACAACTCCTGAAGTTAAACTGCTGCTAAAAATTTAGTGTACATCAGAAGGAGTGCAGAAAAGAGAAAAAATAAAGGAAAAGCTATTATGAAAGAAGATGAATCTGTTCAAAGAGAAACCAAAAAAAGCAAATTAAAGCAAAGAAAAGACTTGGGCATGAAAAGCTATTTAGATTGCAAGAACAATTAATGAAAAGAAAGGCAAAGGGATTTGGCAAGGGATGCAGAAATAGCTAAACAGTTACAAGAAGAATTTAATAGAGCAAGACAAGAACAAGAAGTTGTAGTTGAAGCTGATCAAGCCCATGATATTGATTAGAGTGATCCTGCTGTTCTAAGATATCATGCAGTTCAAAACAGATCTTTCTCTAAAGCTGAAGTAAGGAAGAATATGTGTATATATTTAAAGAATCGGGGAGGATACAAGTAGAGTCATTTCAAGGAAATGAAATATGAAGATATTAGACTTATATTTGAAAGAGTATGGGATCAAAATCAATCTTTTGTGCCTATGGATTTTAAGTTGGAAGTTTAAAGACTAAAAAGAGCAGGTCAAGATGTTGTAGAAGAACATGCTAAAAGACAAAGGACTGAAGAAGCTTTAGGGCCAGTTCAAGAACAAACAGGTGAAGAACCAAAAGTAGAAGGACTGTCTCAAGAACAGCTACATCAGATGATAATGGTAATTCCAGTAGAAGAGGTTTATGTTGAAGCCTTACAGGTTAAATATCCAATTATTGACTGGGAGATTTACTCTGAAGACAAAAAAAAATACTAGAAGATTATCAGAGTTATAAAACCCTAAAATTAATATCGGAAGTGATTAAAAATCACGAAACACTCAGGAAAGCTAATATAACACATATAATGCCTAAATAAATTTTTAACCGATGCCGGAACGCGTCCGATGATGTTTCTCAGTTTTTACGCAGTTTAGTTCCTCGGTAAATTGTCAGATTTAAACGTAACGTATAAAATTTAAAGTAGATGACTAGAATGGGTCGGAATACTAACCGGGAATTTACGGGGTGTGACATGGTGTTCATCATGTGTCTACAGAAAAAGGACATGATATTTACATGCTGGTTGAGAAGGATTATCCTCTAACAAAAACACTTGCAACTTTAATGTTGTGTAACAAGCTAAGAGTAGATCAATATTCTGATATGGCAGATGAGCTCTTATAGAAAATTAACATAATAGCAAACAGGCCAAGACAGTAAGGTGTTTGGAAGCATCCGCAGCAGAGTAGACTAGAAGATTTGATTCAGAAGAAACTTGAGATTTGAAGGTAAATCACAAGTTTAGGGGATGATTGTTGGGAATAATTCTTCACAAGTTACTACTTCTAGTTCAAGAACTTAGTACTGCTCAAGATTATAACTACCAGTACTAACTGGTTAGTACTGCCAGAAGAAAGTTAGTACTGCCAGTACTAAACTTAATACTGCTAGAGGACTTTAATACTGCTGCATGAAGATTACAACTGCCAGAAGAAGATAAAGACGTGTGAAGTGATATGTATGAACTTATTATGTATATCTTATATAAATAGAAGATATGTAGATATCTTATAAAAGTTTAGAAGATTTGTATCTTGTAAAGGACTCCTTGGTGTATAAAAGGAGATCCTAGGTTATGGTTGTAAACACATCACAATAGACACATTTATAGCTTCAAGGTTGTAAACCCTAGTACTAGTCAGAGTACTCGTATTATTCATCATAATAATATTGAAGCTTTTTGGTTATATTCATTGTTCATTCTACTGCATCATAGTTTACTATTACATTGATATTCTTCTAAGTACTAAAGAGTAGATTCCGCATACTCTTAGTATCAACAAAGTTTCTAGCATAGTTGTCTTGAATCTATTCAATACAACTAACCCTTTTACAAGGTTTGCAAGATCTATTTGGGATCAAAAATTTAGCTATAAGCGTCTGTTTGAAATACTTTCAAGATTTCTAAGACATAGCTTCCCACTCAGCGTAAATACATCCACTCTAGTGGATCTAGATTCTTTTAAGTTAGAATCCAAATTTGCATTACTCTATCATTTGATAGCAGCAGGATATCTTCCATAATGCAATTTCATAAGTATCATAGTACTTGTGTAATACTATTCAAATGATCGTCACTTGAATTACTGGTATACTTAACCTGGTTATAAATTCAGGTCACACACATGTCATTACACACATAAGATGCCCAATATTCTTTGAGTATTCAAAATGAGCAACACCTTACCTCTATTTTAAATAGATTTAAAATGATGTCATTGAATTCTAGCTAAGCTGGAATCCCCCACATTGAACCTCTCAAGAATATTGTTCTTATAATGTTTTGACTTCAAAACAAATCCATATTGGTTCACATTCCAAGAACCATATCCAACAAGGCAACAACTAATAAAGTTCATGTCAATTCTTGACTCCAATATGTCATTAGTGGATTTGTTTATCTTGTTATCACTTTTAGTGATAATTAATTATACCATCTATGCATAAACATAAGAATACATATATATTATCGATCGCACATACATCCATTAATTTTGAATCCACATTCTTACATGATATGGACAAAAAAATTGATGTCATTGTTTGGGGGCTTGCCTTAAGCCATATAATGACTTAACAAGCCTATAAACTTTGATCTCTAGTCCAGGATCCATGAAACCCCCAAGTTGGTTCATGTATAGTACTTTTTCTAAATCCCCGTTTAGAAATGTTGTTTTCACATCCATTTGATGAACTTTCCAATTTCTTAATGCGGCAATAGCAAGTATCACCTTAACTAGGGTTATTCGCGTAGAATAAGTATCAAAGTAATATAGACCTTCTTGTTGTCTAAATCCTTTGATTACCAATCTTTCTTTGTACTTGTCAATGGTGCCATCGGCTTTTATTTTCTTCTTGAAGATCCATTTATAGCCTAGTGGTTTACAACCCGAAGGTAAATCCACGAGCTCCCAAGTATGATTTTGTAAAATAGAATCTATTTCACTTTTAATGGATTCTTTCCATCAAGCCATTTCGAGGAAGTTACCGCTTCTC
>BQNB010049544.1:4763-41986 GCA_026074375.1 Tanacetum coccineum | reverse complement strand
ATTGCACCTAACCCTTTAAGAGAAACATCATAGTAAACCACAAAGTTTTCACTACCTTCGGGTAAAGCCAAAATCGATGCACTACATAATTTCTACTTCAACAGCTAAAATACAGCTTTTGCCTTTTCAGTCTAATCAAACCTTACGTTCTTTTGATTTAGCTTCGTCATAAGCTTGGCAATTTTTAAGAAACCTCTCATAAATCGCAGGTAATAGCCAGCAAGACCTAGAAATTGATGAATCTCTGTCGGAGTCTTGGGTGATGCCTAATCCTTGATTGACCCAATCTTAGCTGGGTCTACGTGAATGCTTTCACTATCAATCACGTGACCAAGAAATTGTACCTTCGACAGCTAAAATTCACACTTTGAAAACTTGGCGTACAATTCCTCCTTCTTAAGCAACTCCAAAATTAACTTAAGATGTTTTGCATGCTATTCCTCGCTCTTGGAGTAGATCAATATGTCATCAATAAAAATGATCACGACTTTATCCAGATATGGCTTGCACACCGAATTCATCAGATCCATGAATATCGTTGGTGCGTTGGTCAGCCCAAACGGCATCACTTGAAACTCATAGTAACCGTAGCATGTCTTAAACGTTGTCTTCGAAATGTCTTCCTCTCAAACTCTGAGTTGGTGATAACCAGATCTCAGGTCGATATTAGAGTAGACTCTTGACCCTTGCAACTGATCAAACAAGTCGTCGATTCTCGGAAGTGGGTATCAGTTCTTCATAGTAAGTTTGTTTAGTTCATGGTAGTCGATACACATCAGAAAAGATCCATCTTTCTTTTTGACAAATAAGACTTGGGCTCCCCAGGGTGAGGTACTTGGTCTTATAAACCCCTTGTTAGAAAGTTCTTGTAATTGAGTGGACAGTTCTTGCAGTTTCGATGGTGCTAATCTATACGGGGCGCATGCTACAGGTGCAGCACCTGGGACTAAGTCGATTTGGAATTCGTCTTGTCGCATAGGTGGTAATCCAGGTAAGTCTTTTGGAAAGACCTCCAGAAAGTCTCGTACGATAGGCACGTCCTCAAGTCGCTTCTTTTCCGACTTGTCTTCGGTTTCCTTCTTCGTAATTTGTGCCAGAAAAGTTGGGCAACCTCTCTTAATATATTTCTTCGTTTTAGTGCACGATATAATGCTCAACTTTGACTTCTTTCCTTTTTCACTACTATCACCTTAGACTATCAAAACATCATCTCCATAGGGAATCCGTACAATCTTTTCATCATACACGATTACCGCATGATGGTTCGCTAACCAATCCATGCCGATGATGACGTTAAAACTACCAAGTTCGACTGCTATTGGGTCAATATTGAATGGGTAACCTAGCAATCCTAACGTACAGTCTCTATGTACGGTATTAGTTTCAGAGATTCTTTCGTCGGCTAATTCGACAACATAGCTAACGCCTAAGGTATTAGGGATTATATCAAGCAAGGTGCTAAAAGTAATCGACACGAAACTTCGGTCGGCGCCTAAATCAAATAACATAGAAGCATAGTGATTGTTGAGAAGAAACATACTCGTGACAACGTTCGAATCGGGGTTAGCTTTTCCTCCTCTCAGCATATATGCCTTTCCTCTAGTTTCCTCGGTCCTTTTCCCAGGTTTGTTTCCACGGTTCTGATTCTTCAACTTAGGGCACTCATTCCTATAGTCTCCCTGCCTTCCATACTCAAAACAAGTAGGAACCCTCTGATTCACTACCGGAACTGTCTGAGTAGTTGGGACATAAACTGCATTCTTACAATCCCTGGCCATATGCCTGACCTTGTTGCACTTCCCACACTTCACAGTGCATGGTCCTTCGTGATGTAACTTACACTTGCTGCAGTAAGGCAAAGGCCCAGCATATCCCCTTTTCTCATTGTTACCAACCGTATAGGCACTCGCCACATTCTGACCTCTAACATTTTATCTTTTGAATGGTGGTTGCTGCCCACGGTTGTCTCTCGGGTTGACCTCCAACCTTCTTTTGTTCTCAACATTTTTCACTGGATACCCCTTCAACTTTTGATCCATTAAATTGTTGGCAATACGAACAGCATCTTTGAGTCTTGTACGTTCAGCAGCAATTACATTCCTTTATATGTTATCGGGGAGACCTCCAATGAATTTCTCAACCCGGTCCTCCTCCTTGGGGACCATCTTGGTGCACATCATAGTCAACTCCTGAAATCTTTGAGTCTAAGCAGCCAAATCATTGTTCTTCACGGTCAAATTCCACAGCTCAAACTCCATATTTTGAATTTTATTTCTTGGGCAATACACTTCAGCCATTAACTTCATGAGCTCTCTCCATGACATGGCAAATGCAACATCAGTTCCAACGGTCCTCTTATGTGAGTTCCACCAAGTTAAAGCACTGTTCAACAAGGTGCAAGTAGCATACTTGACTTGATATTTCTCTAGACAATTACTGATATGGAACATTGTTTCTATCTTCTTAAACCACCTTATCAACCCGATAACTCCTTCCATTCCATTGAAGTTGAGTGGTTGACATTTCATGAAGTCTTGGTATGTACACTCTCGAGCAACAAGCCTAGCATCCCTATTATTCCCATTTAGATTTCCATTTCCACCATTTCCATCTCTACCATTTCCTTCATCGCCGTCACTGCCGTTTTGGCTTTGACTTTCAGCCTCGAGAGCATTTGCAGCACGGGTCGCCTCATAAGCAGCCAACGCTTCTTCTACTCGTCAGTTAACGAGTTCTTCGATTGCCTCCGTAGTCATACTAGAATGAGTAATAGTCATGTTCTACAGCACAAGACATAGCACACGATGAGATTGTATACAAAATATAGCCACTATAAATGGTAAATAAGGTTTTTATAGGGAAAATACAATAACACATGTTTTGCCAGAACAAGTAAATAGTAATAAAGACGAACACGTGAAAGAATCAAAACAATCTTTTCATATCATATATAAAAGGATTAATCGGTTACATTCAATCCATAATGGGGAATTTGATTTACGCTAATACTACTACTATCAACTAGTTCTACCACTAGTCTAAAGTCCATACACAACATCATGGACGAAAACCTAAACGCCTCACAGCGAATGTCTTCAATCTCCTAAATCGCATCTTGTCATAGTAGCAGAACATATGGATCTGCCTAACCTCACTCTTCATAAAGCTCATGCGTCGCCAAAACCTATCGGCTCTCGCTCTTTCCATCATCATGGTTCCTTGAAGTCTCGCGTTGCTCCTCTCCAAGGATGCAACCTGCTCAAGTAAACTAGCTCTCTCTCTACCAGCAATCAAACTCCTCGCCTCTAACTCTCTCTGTCCCGTCTTAATGTCCTCTATCCTCTGAAGAGGTATCTCTATAACATGCTCATAAATATCCTGCAAACCCTCCTTAACTTTCTCCAAACGCTCTATAACATCAGGCATAAACATACCATCAAGGATATCAATCATGGCAACCACATCCACTCCAACCTCTATAGTACCTCTATAACTGGACTCGACCTTGTCCTTAACCTCGTCCTCTACATCAACCCCAACATCAACCTCCATATCAATACCTGCATCAACCTCAGCCTCAACATCCCTATCTACTACAACCTTATCAGCCGTAGCATCAGCCTCAATATCCTCTAACACATCCGTATCAATGTCTTCCTTAACACTATCCTTTGGTGAAATAGAATCCTTAAACCTCTTGCGAGGTGGAAGGAGATCAGCACGAGAAGGAACTAAAGCTCTCATAGCATGGATAGATGAAGTCACAATAGCAGCAGCGGACCTACATCTCTTACGAGATGGTCCAGCAGATGACTTGGAAGAATGATCCCTAGCTGACAACTCGGATTTTGTTGGTGGATACATGGTAGAAAATGGGGCAGACCTCTAATGGAGATAGGCCTCGCTACACCATGGAGTTCTAGCAAGTGGTAGATAAACAAATCTCAGTGGTGTAGATGAATCAGCAACGGTGGTGTCTGGTGATGCATGTCTGGATAAAGAGTGACCCAAAATAGAATGCCTAGATGATGAATGATCTGAAGATGAATGACCCGATGATGTTCCGGAAGTAAAACAATCCAAGTGATGTGATGTGTACCTCAATAATAAACGATGTGAAGGTAAAGGTCTAACTGACTTCCTCGCGGTCAATGCTCTACATGGCCTACCAGGATGAGTATGGTAAAGTCGACCAATGGGAATGTCCTCCCCGGGTCGGATAAGAATAGCTCATCGTCTATAAATCCCGGGTAGGGCAACAATAGGTGCAAGTGGAAACTCAGATGATGGTGCAACAATAGCATATGGTACGGGTAACATGGGTCTCTAGAGTAGAAGTAGTAGGTGATAATGATCGTGATGAAACTCTGCTCCTCCACCTAGTAAGCATAGCATCATGAGGGGTAGGTGATACATGCCTCTCGGGCATCTCCGTATCTGACTCTGACTCGTCTGAACATAAAAAAGGTGAAACCATAGGTGCTACATATACGGGAGGTAGTGAACTGTCTGATGGATCAGCCTTTGATAATGAATGAGTATCAAGCTCGAGCACCCCGACATGTAAGGCAACTGCAGCCGCCCCCACCTCCGTTGCAATCGGGACCTCAACAGAAATAGAACCGATAAGGATAACTCGCAGAAAAGAGGATCCCACAGTCTCGACTGATACATCTGAAGAAATAGAAATAACTGGAGCTGCCATAACTTGCACAATCAAGAATTTATATAAATCCCCATTATATCAAACCATGCAAGGTGCGTGTAATGCAGAAGAAAGTAAAGATGGTGTAAAATATAATCATGGCAAAATTAATCGTATTACAATTATGGAAGTGTATTATAATTAATACCCGTATACTTATCGATAGTAATTATATAAGTAAGCAGGTAAACACGTTGGATCACATACTAGTTATAGACCAGACCTAATATTCTACCTGGTTCTCTATAACCTTAGCTCTGGATACCAATCTGTCACACCCCCAAATGGGGCCTAGACGGAAACACGTATTCAGGGGCGTCACGTCATAATATACATCACACAAGCTATAAATAACGACCTCTAAGGGTACGTTTAGAAATCCAACATCGTTGCATTAAATAAAATAATTAAAGTTTTACATAGGTTCTTAGATAATATGCGGAAGCGAATAAAAGGTTTTAAAGTTTGACAACGATGTTAACATAGATAATAATAATTCTTGAAAATCGGTCCAAAAAAAGGCAACACCATAAAGCAAGCAAAGGCATCTATAGCTAAGCATCTGAGAAAAACATGCTTAAAACGTTAACATAAAGTTGGTGAATTCATAGGTTTGAATTTAATATAAGAGTGGACCACAAATTTTGCAAAACGCATGTGACTATTATAACAGTTATAATATCACATAAAAAGGCATTTACGTTGCAATAAGCTCATGATACCGAGGCTAAATGTAATGAGAGAATGTAAAATGGTAAATAAACTTGCCCTGACGGGTGCCAACATGGCGCTTCACCATATCACTCGACATGGTATACATCCGTTGATCATGTAAGAGCTACTTACACGGATGGGGATGATTAGTCCCAATAGATCTATTTACAACACTCGCGCTCACTTACCAATCCATCTGATCATAAGTAATTAACGGTTCATGATAACTCGGGCATACAAGTTTTAACATTTACTTAAGCAACACGTAAACAAGATTGGGAAAACGTAAAGCATTTGTGTCCAATGTTTAAAAGCAAGCAATGTTTCTCACCCCAAAAAGTAAAGCAAAGTAGTAAAAACATAAGGCTATGAACTCACCTTAGCAAGATGAGCGAACGGTAAATCACGTAAATGAAAGATGATATATAAATCTAGCTGCGACCTAGATAAATAACGCGTCTTAGGGAAACGAAAAGTACACTAAATATAGCATGAAACATTTAATATAGAAAGACATCCATGTGTGTTTGTGTTCTGGTTTTATTTATCAAAGTGTCTTAGTGAAATTATAACGTTCTTCGTTGAATCCCGACCCTTTTCTGAAAGTTACCATTTATAGAAAGTTTCCTTTTTAGGAAAGATTCTAGTTTCAAGACGTTAATACTGTCCCCTATATTTGTTAAGTTTCCATATTTTCAAAACGCACTAACTAGTCTAAATTGCTTAACTTCTATGTCCGCTTCGCTAAAACATAATAAAAGTGACTATTTTTGGAATCCTACCTCATTTATCAATCCCGATATCATTTACATATTTTAGAGAAAACTACAATTTTGGTCCACTATCTTTACCGGGTATAACACTTTTGGTCCATTTTTTTAAAAATTTGCTGGTTGCTCTGGAGTAGCCAACTCTTTGTTTTAAAAACATGGTGAGTTAATACCTAACAATTTTGGTAAACTGTCAACCATAAATGGATTTGAGAAGTCCTTTAAAAACCAAAGCCGTTTCTTTGACTAGCCAAGTCTATGCTATTAAGCATGGTAAACTGATGACCATTTCTTGTGTGGTGGTTAGGCAACACCCAAACCCTCCTCTCTTCCATTTTTGTCTACAATTTCCAAAATATGCCCACTGCTACTGATAAATTCATCACTTTCTTATCCCAGCTTGCTTCTCAATCATCTTTAATAGTTTATACAAACTTCATCCAAGGTGTAAAGGCGACTGTTAAGTCGCTGTGAAGGGATTAGGGTTTGTTTTGTATTTTAGGGTTTGGATCGGCTTGGATAATGGCCTGATACCATGTAAACTGTGTTTATTGAATGAGTATAATGAGTACAATACAATGTATATATATACTACACATTGGGCCTAATCATGAGCACAGGCCTTTGGGCCATACAAACACGTCTGCTAACAGATGCCACCTCACTTTACTAATTATTTTCTTTTATTTGAGTAAAATTATTGGAAAATAAAATGTAAAAAAAAACGTTATTCAGATTCTTTTTTCTTTTTCACTTTTTTTCATCTTCCTAAGAAATTTGTCTTATCCCCTTCACCCCGCCACCTTCTTCATCACACAGCTCAGCCACCATCTTTATCAACCATCAGCATCGTAAGTTTATAATATGTCCAAATCTCCATTAATATTCAACTAATATCACCATCCCATCCACAAAAATCCTAATCTTCACATACTAAGATCTGAAAATTAATGAAACACACTTCCCACTACTATCATCATCACCATTGCACAAACAAACACATGACACGAAAAAAAAACAAATATGCAAGAACCCGTTTGAGTCTAAAACAACAAAAAATAAAACAAGAAAAGTAGATAAAGGTGGTGGTGGTGTGGGCTACTTGTAGAAGTGTTATAAAAAGAGTGTCGAAGTGTTTGAATAGCAACTTCATCCCTATCGTTCACAACCTCATCTTCATCTAATAATTACAAATTTATGTGTGGGCAAAATATCAAAATGAGCGATCTACCCAAGTTTTCATATTTTGTAACAAGCCAAAAGATGCAAATTTGATAGCGGTAAGTTTCAGAGGGACAAAGCTATTTGATGCAGATGATTAGATTACCGATTTTGGTTACTATTGGTACGGGATTCAAAGCAACATAAACATCTCACATCCGCTGCACCAACACCTCCGCCACATCAAAGCACCACCAGAGTTTCACCATCTTATGTGTGTACCGGATGGAGGAGACTAGGTGGTGGAGAACTGGGGTTGGGTGTATTGAAAATACACCAATATGTTGTTGTAATTGGGTATTGAGATTATTGAAAAAATAGTTGTATGAATCTATGAAGAGAGGATTCAAAATGTGATTTAATGAAAAATTGGTTTGCAAAAAATTGTTAGTATGAATCTGACAAGTTAATGGTGAAATGGTTAATAGGGTCGTTGGTTCAAAAGAGGGTAAATTTATATATATAATTTTTGTGTCTAGGTGGAAAAAACTTGTTGACACATAGGCATTAGCCGGTCATTCGGTCACCGAATACATAGAAAAGTCGAAATTTCAATCCTTTGTGTTTTAATAGCAAAAAAAATAATTGACTACACACAATAACAAAAAATGACAAGTTAAATACATTTACAAGTTATTATCCTTTTTGTTTTCTGTCATCTATGGACAATTGGGACAAATATGCAAATTTTATGCAACATACAAGAAATTACCTTTCCGTGTCAAATCAAGTGTTTAGTTTTCCGTGTCAAATTAAGTGTTCACATATGTATTTTATGTGTCTCAAAACAAAAATGCACTTTATGTTTCCGATAATCAAAATAAACATTAGTAGATAATATTCGATAGGTGAAGAGTTTAGTTAATATAATTTCTTAAAATTTAGAATATTCTAATAATGAACACTTGATTATTAGTCAATATAATTAATGTCATTTACACCAAATTATGATAAGGATAATATAATCATACCAAGAATAGGACACGCCTATTATGGTCATAATAAATGTTAGTTTCCAATCGATTTCTCACATATTATCAACTATCAAAAGTGCATGAGAAATCAGTAACTAAAGTTCCCCCATATTTCACACGATGTTATTAAGTACGACGCACTACTACAAAAATGGCCTTTTAGACCGGTTGTAGAAGGCTTTTAGACTGATGTTCCAGCAGGTCGAGGGGAGGTCTAAAAGCTTCTTGATATAAAGACTGGTTGTTCCACCGGTCTAAAAGATGATTTTTCAGACCGGTTTCTATCATTTCAACCGGTCTATATGTGTTTTTTTTTGGAAAAAAAGATCTGGGTTGTTTGAGTTTGCATAATTAAACTAATTATAGAGGGAATGGAACAACCGAGTGTTCCCTGATGAAATTATTGCTCTTTTATGAAGGGGATGCTTAGGATTGCTTATTGAAACTACTTACAAGGGCCTTAATTAGGAGTTTCGATAAGCAATCCTAAACAATCCATGAATAAAAGGGCAATAGTTTCGACATACAATATTGAACAGTCCCATCCGCTTTATAAGCAGTTTTATTATGCAATCCTAAACAGCCCTATAAGGTATATTTCAATAAGCAATACAAAAACAATCATTAACAAGTAGTTACAATAAGCAATATCATATATCATTTATATGCATTTTTAAATAAGCAAAAATCCCCTATATGCAGCTTCAGAGATCCAGTAATTTGATTATGTATCTAAACCTACAGATTCTAACTTGAATGCCAAAATTCTTCATATTCTTCTTGTTAGCTAATCCTGCAAGTTATAACAAAGTACACATGTTTAGCAAACCAAATCAATAAAATTTAGACTCCTATTTAAACTTTGCTTATGTAATTAGGGTGTAAAATCATTTGCTACATAAAAGCTAGTCATTTCCATTATCATAACTTTTACAGATTCCTGGTATTCATCTCTCTTTCATTGGTCAAATACTAGCATAAACCATATCCTAATTTCGCTTTAAAACAGCATGTTAGCACCGCCGCCATTATCACCCATCCACCTCATATTCAAGGAAAGCATTGATTTTTTTATAAATATAAAGAAACAAAACTCAGAAACTAAAATACAACTTAGAAACCATGAGTGTCTCAATTTGTTATAGTAGCATTTATATGTTGATAAACTTGATGTGTCTATAGTTAGTGTCAAATTTCTAAGGTAGATAGTGGAGAAGAGAATTTATCAAATTCTTGGTTATCACATAAAAGCAATATCTCGTGCCCAAAGTGCCTTGATTGGATTGTTAATCCAAAAAATTGTGAACCTTTAAAAAACTTTCTCTGTTTGCCACACTAAGCTTATGGTACTCGTCTCCGTCTAGCTTGCTGTTACATATGTCACCGTATTTAAGCAAATAACTTACTCTGGGATGAAATCGAACATATGTCATCATAAAAACATATCTGATTGTGCAAATATGGGTACAATCAGGCTTCGAAAGGATCGAAGAGCTCTTGGGGTGATTGCGAGATTGCCAAGTCTTGGATAACCTGTGTCAACACAAATAGAAACACTATGTTAAGTGAAGCGCAAGGGGTGTCCCTGCTAATCACCTCCGGTGTGAGAGTAAGTATGTGCTTTGTAATGTTAAGTATAGTGAATAAGTATGTATGAGGGCCTTAGCCATACCTGGAGACCTTGCCATCTATTTATAGGTGTAGAAATGAGATGGAACGAGGTTTATCACAAATGCCGGTGATTGTGGGGATGTCCCACTTTTTAAGGGATGATTCCAGGAACTGTATGCCACGATCTCTATCTTGGCGGGAAAGCTTTAATAGAGAGGGAGATCGTGGGTGATTGACTTGAACAAGTCTGACCTTTGCCCTAGTTTTGTCGAAGGCCTTACCGCGAAGGGTTAAGGTCGTCACGTGGCGGATTCCTATACTGGTAATCATCCCGAAGATGATTTTACGCCACTCGAAACTATTTGAAGAACCTATGGTGCAATTGGGAAGAGGATCCCATTCGAGAGGAGGGTACGTAATCAAGCCCCCTAGTCGAATGTAATGTATGCATATATGAATGCATTGGTTTCGACTTCTCGAATAAAAACCAAATTTTGGGCCTCATATAGGCATACTGTATGCATTGAATTGTAAGCCCACTTGTCATCGGGTGAGTTATACGTTTAAATGCATAATACTCAAGAGTCAGCCTTGGTTCTCGCGCACTTTACATCCAATTTTTACTCTTGTTTGAAATCCGGATAATGCTATAACAGCCTACATGTGGACGACTGTGAAGCATTTTCTCGTCAACTATAAATTCTTTATCCTAAACCCTTCTTTTCCTTTTACCGTCTTGTTTATCTTTCTACTTGTTTTCTTCGAATTGCTGTGCAACCATCTTTAAGGTAAGAGAATACTCATCTTCTTGTTCACTATGAGTGCCAAAGATTCCATAGCTATTCAAACTTGTGAGGTTTCTGAGGAAGAGTTCAATGACTTTCTCACACTCTACCCTATTCTTCCCGCATACCATGTTATTCTTCCTAAATCCAACCAAACTCTTTTCGATTCTCCTCCTTGATATGTCATAGTGTACATTCATTTATTTTCTCTTACAAATCTCAGGCTACCTCTCACTGGGTTTTTCTGTAAAGTTCTTGAATATTTTCAGGTTCATATATCTAGGCTTAACCCTTTTGGGTTGTGCCAAACTGATTACCTTTGTTGTTATGTGCAAAGCTTGTTGGGAATTAAAAGTCTTCATACTTAGTACTGCCAAGCCAAGAGTTTGTACTGCTCAAGTTATAACTGCCAGTACTAACCAGTTAGTACTGCTAGAGTAAGTTAGTACTGCCAGTACTAACTTAACACTCCTGAAGAACTTAACACTGCTAAAGGAAGATTAAGACTGCTAAAGTGATAAAGAGGTGTGAAGTGATATGTATTGACTTATTCAAAGTGTATATCTTATATAGTTAGAAAGATACGTATAAGATTAGTATTATAGAAGATTTGTAGTTATCTTGTAAAGGACTCCTTAGTGTATAAAAGGAGATTCTAGGTTATGGTATTGCATGAACAATAGTCATAGACGTTTTGATACATAGCTTCAAGGTTGTAAACCCTAGTACTACACAGAGTACTCGTATTATTCATAATAATAATATTGAAGCTTTTCAGTTATATCATTGTTCTTAAAGTTTACTGTTTCATTAACATTCTTCTAAGTATTAAAGAGTAGATTCCGCATACTCTTTAGGATTCACAAAGTTTCTACCATAGTTGTTTTGGATTTATCCAAAGTAACTTAACCTTTACAAGCTAAAGAATAGATCTTAAGTTGGGATCAACAAGTTGTATCCATAGTCTTGGTTTTCTAAAACTTGATCTACGAAGAAACTAACAAGAGGAAAAAGACCTCTTTACATACAAGGAAGAATGGATCTAGAAACTGCTCAAACCAATAGTGTTTTATTTCTACTGCAAAGATTCCCATTCTTAAACAGTGTTGAATATGATATGTGAGATAGCTAAGAAATTGAGTCAATACTTTCAAGTACAAGACTAGCTCTATGGATGTTCCATAGAGAATGAAACTCATCCAAACAGGCAGCTCAAACAACACAAATTCTAATGGTACCTCACTACACAATACCAGTCCTGTAACTATTAAAAAGTTCAAAAGAAGAATGCTGTAAGGCAAAAGTATGTATACTGGCTGGAACGTACTAAATGAACATCTATTGACATTTAATCAGTACAAGGATTGTAAGACTTTGTTTGCTGCTATACAAATAAGATTTGGTGGTAATGATGCCACAAAGAATACTCAAAAGAATCTTCTGAAGCCTATGTATGAGAACTTTAGTGCTTCAAGCACAGAGTCTCTTGACTCTATTTTTAACAGGTTTAGAAGATTGTAAGTTAGCTGGCTATTCTGGGTGAAAATATTGTCACAAAAAAGATTCACAATTGAAATTCTTGAGATACATCTCTACTGAGTGGAATACTTCCTGTTTGTTTGGAGGAATAAACTGATCTAGACACAATGAGCTTTGATGATCACTCACAACAATTCAAGATTGTTAGAACAAGAGGATAAAGGAACTGCAAGCTCAGCTCAAACTCAATTTCTCAGAACATAGATCTTTGTGTCATCTCCTGGCATTACTAATGAAATTAATACGCTATATGGAGTAAGTACATATAATCTCAAGTCAGCCCTAGCACTCATTTTAGCAACAGCTAGTACATCAATTAGTACACTAACTTAAGTGAAGGTACTGTTTTTTTATGCATTTTTTGCCAATCAACCAACGGTCCTATAACTTGTAACATAAGGACCTTGAAAACAAATCCAAGGAATGACTTAGAAGAGAAAGATTTGAAGTGGAAGTACATTTGCTGAGCATGAGGACAAGAAGGTTCTTCTAGAAAACTGGTAAAAAGATCACTATCAATGGATGACACAGCCTAAGATATGAAGAAGTCCCAAGGTGGAGTGTTCAACTGCCCCAAGTTGAGACACATTGCAAGGGAATTGTAGCGGACCTAGGAATCAAGATTAACATAAACAGAATCAAACAGCTCTAGAAGGACTATAAATGTAGAAGAAAACTTCTTCTAAAGCTATTGTGCTATTGATGGAGCTGGTTTTGACTGGAAGCTATATGGTAGATGATAAAGGTCTGCTACAAACATACTCTTATGGATTTTTTAGACTATTGAGGTATAATAATGACAAAACTTGTTTCAAAAACCTTCTAAAATGCACTGAAACTCTTAATACTCACTTGATGATTTAAGAATAGAGTATTTAAACAAATCTGAGTTCAATCTAGCTACTTATAAAATAGGGTTACATCTGTAAAAGAACCACCTTTCTTTTACAAAAAAGAATGAGGGTTATTTTTTTTAAGCAACTTGCTGTTTCTAAAAGAGATATCTCATATAAAAACTCAGAAAATATTATGCATAAAATTGAGTCGAAAAAAATTTTAAGCAAAAAAATAAAGCAATCAACTTAAAATTGAAAAATTTGATAATGCTTCTAAGAGTCTAGACAAATTAATAGGGAGTCAGATACCTGATAAAAGTAGAAAAGGTGATGGATGTTTGTTAAAAAAAAAAAAGCCTATAATCTGTGTCCACCTCCTCCTACAGGGTTATTTTCACCCCAAACCTTGATTTGTCTAACTCTAGCCTAGAGGAGTTTCAACAGCCTAACTTTGAAGGATATGGACTTAAGACTAGTAAGAGTGTCAGTGAAGATACTTCTAATGAGATTAGGGAATCTCCTGATTCCCCATTGGGTGAGGAGTTGGTGTCAAATGATAAGTTAGATAAGAAAACTGTTTTTCCTACTGTTGCTAAGATAGAGTTTGTTAGACCTAAATAACAGAAAAAACCCATTTAGGGAAACCAGATAATATGCTGAAATGTAAGGTCGTAAGGGTCCTAGGAATCAAAGAAACGGGAATAATCAAAAAGCCTAACAACAGGAAGTAACTTTGAATGTACAGATAAAGCTTGTTTTTGTCTGTTGAAGTTTTTACCATGTGCATGCTAACTGCAATTACCATTTAAGGGAAAGGTGGTATCTGGGAATTATTATTACAAGTTGAATTACAATATTCTCTAAAAATTCTCACCTAGTGCTCACAGGAATGTAGCCCAAGGAGTAGTTTTAATAAAACAGCCTAAGACCACTTAAGTACGCTAGCTAGTTAATATGCTCATCCCAAAACTACAGTTTAATAGTGCTAGACCAATGTCTCGTTTTTCTAAATCAGCACAATCAACTGTAAAGAGACCCTATTAAATAAGAACAACATTAACTAATAAAAAATTTAACCAAAAAGTTAATATTGCTAAGGGAAAATTTTATACTGCTATGCCAAAAGCAGTTAATACTACTAGGCCAAATACAGCAGTAGTTAATGCTGTCAGGGAAAATCAGGTTAATATTGTTAAGGCCTCAGCATGTTGGGTTTGGAGACCTACCAAACTTAATATGTATTTTGGGCATCAATTACTTTAAAGAGAGATTTTTTTTTTAGCTATAAGTAAGTTGATCACGCGGCAGATCCAAGTCATTGATGGCATGGGTCCCCAAAGGAATAAATTTCCTTATTTTATGTGCATGGTCACTCTACAAAAAGAAGATCAGGCTAATTTGGATGAGTAATGCTCAAGGCACATGAAAGAGAACATGTCTATATCTCTCAGACTTCAAGCTTTTGATGGAGGATAAGTACTTTGGGGATAGCCAAATGAGGAAATTTTTTTAGGTACAGGAACTCTTAAAACTGGTAAGCTTAGAATTTAAGATGTGTACTTTGTCAAGGATTACATTTACCTTTTAGTGGTTTGGGACATATGTGTGACAAAAAGAACAGTGTTCTTTTTACTAACACTGGATGTTTTGTTCTATCTCCTGACTTTAAGTTAGCTGATGAAAGTCAGGTTTTAGTTAAAGTTCCTAGAAAGAACAACATGTACATATATTTATCTTTAATTGTTTGCTTGTATATTTGTTTGTTTAATTGTTTGCGCATTTAATTATTTTTCTTAATACACTATTATGGTCGATAGCTGAATACAGCGTATCTACTTCCATCGGATACGACATATCCAACTTTCTGTCCAATACAGTGTATTCATTCAACTGATTAATATGGCGTATCCACTTTCATTTGATACGGCATATCGATCATCTAGAACAGAAACTGATTCTTATTGATTTTCGTGCCAAAATTTTTCTATCTTTCTTCAGAGCAAATCCTGCTGATATTTTTACCCTTGTTACAGGAAGAACTTATCAGAGCTAGTTGATTGAAGAAGGAACTACAAGAAGTCATGGCTGAACCAATTCTGTCTGATAACATGGAAAAAGCTCCAACTGAATCAAATCTTTCTATCACCAGTAACGACATAAACATTGAACTCAGCAAAGAATTTTTGGTGGAATTAAGAAAAAACATATATCACAGAGCGTACAATGAAGACGTGGTGGATCACATTGCTAAGGTACTTAAAATGGTTGATTTGATTTACGTTCCTGGTGTGGATTCCCATCAACTATAAATGAAAATCTTTCCTCTCTCGTTAGCCAATGATGCTAAAGAATGGTGGATAAGCGAGAGAGATGGAAAAGTCATGTTGGATCGTTTTACTGAATAGATCTTAACCTTCAGCTTGCAAAGAGTTTGCTCCTTTAGATAATTCTAAAGCAACAATAATGAAACACTGAGTAAACACTATTGATTATGCGGAATCTAATCAATAATGATAAGAAGAACTATATTGAATATCATAAAAGAACTTTTATATTAAACCTTGAATCTGCCTAGGTTATAGATTACAAACTATGATTACTATTCGATCTCTATGATCTGTGTAGAACTATATCTACTAACTATTTTGTACTGTCAGTACTAATTACAACTAGCGGTACTAACTAATATAACTAGCGATACTAAGTCAGGAATGCATAATTCCCAACAATCCTCCCCTAAACATGATTGTTAAACTTGTTTAACTTTATGTTTCTTCAGTTTACTCTTCTTGAACTCTTGGAGGATGTATCTAAACACTCTGCCAAATCTTGATCTTGATCTTTGATAATTTTGACATCTTCAGCTATCCATCTTTATCAGCAACAGGTCTTCTCAGCAACACAGCAACATCCAACTAATTTGGCTTTGTAGTTTTTGGCAAACTACCAGCCATTAACGGATTTGATATTCCTTTACCAGTAGCCGTTTGCTCTGGGATAGCCAATTCTTCATTGTAAACAACAAGGTGAATAGATTACCTTATAGTTTTTAGTAAACTATCAACTATCAATGGATTTGATTTATCTTTACCAAAAGCTGTTTGCTTTTGGACTAGTCAATGCTTTATTGCCATAACATGGTGCATTGATAACCATATAGTTTTTAGCAAACTATCAGCTATCAACTGATTTGATTAGTCTTTACCATGAACTGTTTGATCCTGGACTAGCCAACTCTTTACTATGAAACAAGGTGAGTTGAGAACCATACAATTTTTGGTAAACTGTCAATCATAAACGGATTTGAGAAGTCTTTACCACAAGCCGTTTGCTTATGGACTAGCCAGTGCTTATACCTGTTAAGCATGGTGAACTGATGACCATTTGTTGTGTGGTCTTAGAACCAACACTAAAGGATACTCCTCATCTCCATCAGAGTCTTTAGGTTCTAACTCTACAATCTGCTTCTTGACAAATCTAATCAGTTCTAAAGTCATAGTACTGTCTTCTTCAGTTTCTAACTTCAACTCTATCAATTGTGACAACACTTCTTTTTTCAAAGGATACTTATTCTCTACAAACATATGAATGACTAATCTTTCATCAGTCATTATAGTGTGTATCCCTGAAGAACTATGTAGCTTCCAGCTCACTATCTTCCAATTTTGCTATGCATTCCAAAATTCATCACTATCACTTTGATTGAACATGATTATCAAATCTCCCCAAAGTATTTTGTCAAAACCCTCTAGTGTCTCATCTTGGTATCTGTTCATCACAAGTTGATATATAGCACAAATGTCATCTCTATCAAGTATGGAGAGCACTGCCATCAAAGTACTGAAGTATCTTCTTTGTCTATTACTTATAATCACCACATTAAGATAAACATCTTCTACCTCCTCAGTCTCATCATACTGTGGTTTGGTTGTAAGATACTCAGATCTCCATTCTATGATAGGATACTTTTTTGTCAAGTATCTCATAATCCACTTCCTTATCCTCATCAGGAGCTATAGTTAAATACAATCTTAGCTCTTCATCATCTTTAGAAGTGAACTTTCTTTTCTTAGACTTCATCTTCTTCCTTTTTCCAAGCTTTCTTTTTCTAGTTCCTTCTTCTTATTTAATTTCTCCCTTGACACTGTCATCTTTCTTTACTCTCTTCTTAGAAGCATCAGCAGCTTGTTCATTCATCTCCTTGATCATTTTTTCATCTTCAGCAAAACCAATAGCAATGAAACTATCATCAGACCTTTTTATCTTTTCATACAAAACTTATATTTCATCAAAACTCTTGGTATTCAAATCAGAATGCTTCTTGCCTCTAACATGCTTTAAATATGTCATCATTTGGTTCCTAAGCTGATTTCTTGAAGGAGGTTTATTTCTGATAGCTTCAGATCTTTGTTGAGCAAGAAATCTTCTTTAGGCAGCAATGGTGTAATGAAGAAATTTGGTTCTCTGCTCAATAGTATACATCTCTCTCTTCCTCTTGAAGCTTTTCAGCAAGTATCTTGTCAGCATTAAGTCTTTCCTGAATGAAATCATATTTATTAGAGAGTGCAGCCTTTGTAGCTTCTTTTTCATCCAACCTTTTCTTCTCCTCTTCAGCTTCCCACTCTTCTTAAACCTTTCTGGCCACCTCTTCATCATTAGCAAGCTGTTTAAATTTCTTTTCAGCTTCAGTAATACCTTATGATTCAGTATCAGATTCATCCTCCTCTTCAATCCTCTTTTTGCCTTTATCTTTTGGATCAATCTTGGGAAGAGGTCTCAAAGTTAGTATTGATCTTGTTGAAGTAGGCCTTGATCTCTCAGTATCTTCAATATTCCTAATCTCTACTCCTTTTTCCTTTTCCTTAAGCTTCTCCTTGTTCTGACTCATTATAATAAGGACTTGTGCAATGGTCTCATCATCACCAAAGACTATTGGAGTAGGTGTTGCTGGAGTAGATGTTGAAGTAGATGTTGGAGCTATTTGAGTAACACTTTTCCCTTTATTTTGATCGGCAGTACCTTCACCTTGCCTATCAGTACTAACTTTTGTACTGTCGGTACCTCCATCTTGCTTGTCAGTACCATCATTTTTCTTGTCGGTACCTTCATATTGCTTGTCAGTACTAACAAGAGCTTCAGTACTTACTCCCTCATTTTCACCTTCCTTCTCTTCTAACACCACAGAGTTTGTCCTCCCCTATTCTTGAGCATCCTCAGACTCCATGTAGTCCAATGTATCATCCACATCCACAAAATCATCAAGATCATCAAAGGTTGGATCTTTATGCACATATGGTTCACCCTTGAAAGATTTGATAGATTTCCTCCCCTGTTTGGATACATACTCCTTGTGTACCCCCTTTTTCTTCAAAGAAGTCTTCCTTGCCAATTTTGTCTTCATCCAGGCTTTGTGATGTGTGATAAGTGGTTTGACTCCTTTCTTTAGCTTCTTGACATGAGCCTTCAAAGCTTTAATTTCTTTAGCCCAAGCTGTGACCTATTCGCATAAAGACACATAAAGGTCATATACACTTTGGAGTGTCAGACAATCCTCATTCCCTTATAGGGATGCATCATTGGATGACTGAAATCCATGATTCCCACTAGAACCCTCTAGAATGGAATCAGGAATATGAGGAGTAGGTGAAGGTCTGGGAGATAGGTCAAGCTGTATCTGAGGTTGGTCTTTACTTGGGTGAGGAGGAGAAGGTATGGGAGGGGAGTCAGATGGTCTTTCTGAAGCGTCACCCTCATCCTCTGTTTGTTGAACCAACATAGAATCAAATAAAGGTGTAACCTTCCCTGAAAAATTCTTACCCTTTTTAACCATAAATGTCAAGACCTTTTTAGTTAGGGTTGGGACTGGAAATTGGCCAAGGGGACAGGTACATCTTTTAACTGATTGCTCAAAAATATTTTTAAAAATCTTGGATACATTACAAACTTCTTAGTTGCATCCAAGTGTCGTATCATGCCACCAAAAATTAATTTTGAAACATTGTATTTCTGATCAGTGACTAAACAAATTATAGCTGTGCCAATATTAGTGGGAATTTGATCCCAAGAGGTGCTTTTAGAACTAATACAATGATTCATGATATGAAAAAGAAATTTCCATTAGGGTGAAAAGAGGGCTTTGTTAAAAGTTAAAGTATTCAGGTCTCCCTCATACCCCATTAGCTGAATAGTGTCAAATATAGCTGGATTATTCAAAGAATCTATCCCATGAGCATCATCGAAAAGAAGATCACTTCTTATTGATGCCTCTAAGATAGTCACAGGCTTGCCAGCAACTGTGGCATCTATATAACTAATGTTGTTGACTGTTCTAGACTTAGCAGTCGTCCAAAACTGTTCAACAAACGAAGTTGAGACTATGGGACTTACAGTGAGTGCATAATAAATTGAACTGCGTGTGAGAAAGTCCATAATCTGATGAAACTCTGTATTCCCATCCGTCTTTTCCAAATAGGCCACCATATTGTGCTTAGAACAGAAATCCAAACTAGCCATCGTTTATTTGATTTTGGTAATCGTCGGTGATGAATAATTAGGGTTTGTCAATTGAAAGCGATTAAGAGAGCTAAGAAGGATCAATTGTGTAATTGAGATGGGTATTTATAGTAGTAGCATCCCCAATGGCGAAGAAACCGCCAAAAATTACACTCTAGACCCCTACCGGTATTTTCTCTAACGGCTTTATAGCGGTACAAACTTTGCCTGTCGGTACTAACTTTAAGCCTGTCGGTACTAACTTTTGTTAACCAAAAATCGAACAAGTTTGACAACAAAAACTCTGCAGTACCATCCATATCTCTCTCTAATGACTCTCTAGAACCCAAATAACTGAATGAAAGACATCACCATTGGCAAAATCTGTCTGCTCACATAACATTCTATACAAACTGTACAACAATGCATCTTGCCTCCCCTCAATTGTCTACAGATCAATAATCTAAAACTAACCACCAAAAAAGGGTTTAATCTTGTGACAAAAATCCTTTGGTGAGAAGGTCTAGCAACATTATGGATCCAGTGTGAATCTTGATAACTTCTATCAGTCTTTTCTCATAGCAATCTCTTATAAAATGAAATCAAATCTCAATATCTTGGTCCCTTGAATGAGCAACAGGATTCTTGATAACACTTATAGTGCTCTCATATCAATATGGATTTTGGTGTTCATGAAATTAAAACCTAATCCGATCATTTGATTCAATCCCTAATACTTGCCCACAACAGTTAGCAGTTGCAACATATTATGCCTCAGTAGTAGAATTTGTCATAATAGTATGCTTCTTGCATTGCCAAGATATCAATCTTCTACCAAGAAATTGACATCCACCTGTTGTTGATTTTCTGTCAAGGCTGGCTCCTACATAATCACTATCTTGATTAAGCTTCAAGTTCAAAAAAGGTAATCCCTAAGATACCATAAACCTAATTTGGGTTGATGTTTGAGGTACCTAAAAATCCTTTTTACTACATTTAAGTGTGAGGCTTTTGGAGTGACCTGAAATCTAGCACATGCACAAACAGCAAACATGATGTCTGGCCTTGATGCAGTCAAATACATCAAAGAGCCAAATCATAGACCTAGACAAGTACATCTACATCTACACCATTCTTCAACCTTGACCATGGTTTATAGACTCTATAGGAGTAGGCTGTCCTGACGGGACAAAAATCCAAACTTCTAAGAGTCAGCTACATACTTATTCCTAACTAATAAAGATATCCATCAAGGTTGGTTGCTTCACTTGAAGTCCCAAAAAGAAATTATTCACCCATAGGAGCTCATTTGGAATTCTTTTGTTCAATAACAGTCTTCAAACACTTACACATAGACTTCTTTGTAGAAACCAAAAATAATGTCATCCACGTACTACTGGACAAACAAACGTCACTCCCTTTTCTTCTATAAACAATGTTTTGGTCTATGTTACCTTTTTCTAACCATTTTTCCATCAGAGAAAAAGAAGAAAGTGTCTCATACCAAGCTCTAGGAGCTTGATGTAGACCATAAAGAGCTTTGATCACCTTATAGACTTTGTTTGGATGAGCAGGATCAACAAAGCCTGGAGGTTGATGGACATACACTACCTCTTCAATAGTGCCATAGATAAATGCACTTTTAACATCCATTTGGTAGACAGTAAATCCTATGTATGATGCAAAGGCTAAAAATAACCTAATTACCTTAATTCTGGCAACAGGTGCAAAAACCTCATCATAATCTATACCTTCCTCCTATCTAACCCTTGTGCTACAAGCCGTGCTTTATTTTTCACAATAATACTTCTCTCATCCCTCTTATTCCTGAAGACCCACTTTGTGCCAATTACCTTTTTCCCATATGGCAAATCAACAAGTACACAAACCTTCTGTAGTTTGAACTGAAGTAATTCCTCTTGCATTGCTTCAACACAGCTTTCATCTTGTAAGGCTTGTGATATAGTCTTGGGTTCTTCTTGAGAGAGAAAACATGCAAACAAACAGTTCTGATAATCCTTGTGATTTGTTCTGTTCTGTTTGTAAATGTAACTTACCAAGGCTTGTTGTGCTGAATAAGCCTATTAAATCTCCCTCATTGTTTGAAACTGCTGATGTATAGGATCTCCTAGAATTTGCTCCGTTAATCGGATGATCCTTATGAATCTGAGTGTGGGGAAAGGACTGACAGCAATGGTGTTATCCACTTTGTTTAAATCAGCCACTCTGCACCTACATCTTTCAACATCATCATAAGCTTTAATTGAATATTCATATTTGGGAGAGTATCAGAAGCATCTTCTCAAGTTAAGGCAATATTTAGATCAAAGGTTAAAATCAACATTAGGGAGAGTAGATGCATCAATAGGTATTATGCCTCCAAGATAAACAAATGATGATACACCAGCATTTGTCCTTGTGGGAGTACTAGCAATACTAACAGATGGTCTATCAGTACTAACAAATGGCCTATCAGTACTAACAGATTACCTATTAGTACTAAGTTTGTTAGTACTGGTAGCTTGAGTTGCCTTCTTTTGAGATGCAATTCTCCTCTTTTCTTCTTCAAATGCTTGTCTTGAAACATCATCCATAGCTTTAGCAGCCAATTCTTAAGTAACCATCTTCTCAAGTTCATCTTGCAAGTCTTGTTCACTTTCTTTCATCTGATGTTGTTCTTCCTTGTCAGCAACATCTTCTGAATCTTATACATCATTGTCTTTAGGAGAACTTTCAGAAGGTTTTTCATGTGCAGCTGGAGCAACATATTTTACTAGAATCCTTATCCTATGAGATTGTAGTAGAAGCAGTATGTATTCCTGAGTAGGTCATTTATCTTTTCCTGATGAACTTGCAACATAAGAATCTTGTATACCTACATCCACATTAACCTGATTTTCTACACTAATATGAATATAATTCATTGAATTGGTAAGAAAATCAAGATCAAACATCTAATTAGGACCAGTTCCTGTCACATTTGGTTGATCTTTAAGAAAATTGATGTGTAGATTCTCTTCTAACCTTTTGGTCCTTTTGTTGAATACTCTAAAGGCTTTACTAGTGGTAGAGTATCCAAACAAATAACCTTCATTAGATTTCCCATCAAATTTGCCTAAGGAATCTAAGGTGTTTAAAATGGTCAAGGGGCACCCAAAAGGTCTCATAAAACTAATACTTGGTGAGTTACCTATTAATAGTTCATAAGGTGTCTTATTTTGAGGTTTGGTCACTAATACGCTAATCAGTACATAGCAGGCAGTATATACTGCCTCTGCCCGAAATGGGATAGGTAAAAGTGAATCTACTAACATAGTTCTAGCTGCCTCAATTAGGGTCCTGTTTTTCCTTTTTGAAACACCATTCTGCTGTGGAGTTCTAGCCACACTAAACTCCCTTTTTATTCCTTAGCACATAATTCATTCATATCATGGTTCTTAAACTCTTTCCCATTATCACATCTAATGATTTTAACATTATGATTCAATTGGTTTTCTAAGCCTATGATAAGATTACAAAGGATTTCAGATGTTTCATCCTTGGTAGCTAAGAAAAATACCCAACTAAATCTGCTAAAATCATCAGTCACAGCCAAGCAATACCTTTTCTTGTTAATTACTTCTACAAAAAAAGAAAAGTCCAAATAATCCATATGAAGTAATTTCTAGGGCTTTCTAATGAACTCCCTTTCTAACTTGGCCTTACAGGAGGCCTTGTGTTGCTTACCCTTCTTGTAGGCAACATAAGTGTGGTCATTCACAAAAACTTTTGAAGGTAAACCTCTAACTAGGTGACCTTTAACAAGTTTGTTTATATTTTTGAAATTCACATGACCTAATCTCCTGTGCCATAATTTAGACTCATCTGCTGTTGCATTTGCATATAAACAAGTTATACCTCCAAAGGGAACAATGTTCTTTAAATCCAAGCTGTACACATCATCCTTTCTAGGAGCTCTAAGTACAACTTGACTTTCATCAAGAAGCTTAAAGCTAGGAGACAAGATAAGGCATTCAGACTTTATAAAAGGACACTATTTTTCTTGTCACACATTTGTGAGACAGAGAAAAGGTTAAACTTAAGTTCATCTACAAAATAAACATCATCAAAATCTAAATTAGCAGTTTTAATTTTACCTTTACCCGTTATTTTACCTCCTTTGGGATCACTTCCAAAAGCCACAAAGCCTCCATTGAAATCTTCATAGTCTGAAAGATAAGCTTTGTTGCCAGTCATATGGCTAGAGCAAACCACTGTCCACCACTAGGCATGATCTCTGTAACAGATCTCTTTGATTGCCTTCATAAAAAGTAAGAGAATTAGTATCTCTTAGGGATCCAAGCCATTACAGACTTAGAAATCCCTTTTGGGTCAACATACTCAACCTTCTTGAGCATGAATGATCCATTGTCTTTGGACACATGATCTAAGTAATTTCCCTTAGGCCTCCAAACCCATCTTGACTTTTTATGGTTAGTATCCAGCTTACCCTTACCAGTATTAACTACTGCTCTTGTCCCAACAATAGTTATATTTTGAACCCCAAAAGTTTTAACATCTTGTTTTAAGTCTTTGGGTCTAAAAGCTGGTTTTGTGTAGTAAGACCTCTTGATAGGTGAACATGAGCCTCTTGGTCTTATATTGTCCATTCTTGGGTAAATAGGTCTGGCGGCATAAACAGGCTTAGCAGTACTAACACTTGGCTTAGCTGTACAAACAGGCCTAGCAGTACTAACACTTGGCTTAGCAGTACAAACAGGCCTAGCAGTACTAACACTTGGACTATGCAAACCTGTTCTTGTTAGCACTCCTGATGGGACAAAAGTCTTACTTAAATGTGGGTATTGTGAAAAGTTTTGATGATTAATCCTTTTAGTATTATCCAATACTAGTTTTCCCTCCCTTTGACCAGTATTAACCACATTTTTTAGCTTAGGCTCTTGACTCTTTTTGTCATGAAAATTACAGTATTTGATCAAATGGTCAATACTTTTACTAACAAAACAACCTTTTACTTTCCTAAAACCAATTCCTTGTTTCTTAGAATTTTGACCACTTTTTTCCATCTCTAGTCTTAACTGTTTGAGTCTCCGGTCTAACTGTTTGCACTTAACTTACTTCTTCCTCATCATCTGAGTTCCAATCCTCAATGATAACTCTATCTCTGTCAATCTTAGGATTAGACACAACAGACTCACTGGTTGACTTAGGCTTTTTAGTATTTGCTTCATTTGTTTTACCTGCAGTCTTACTTGTTTTAGTATTAAGCTCAGTTGTTTGTGACTCAATGATTTTATTCCTAATGACATATTCATTTAACCTTGCAAATGATATGTCAGCTCTTGGGGTTAAGAAGTTCCCTGTTATGGGAGGAGGAACAGCTTTATACCTATTCTTTAAAAATCTATCATTTTCTGGTGTGTTATCTTCATCACTTGATCTAACATCAAAAATACTCAAACTATTCTCACTATCAGTTTCATGATTGCTACTTAATTTATTCAATTGTGTGCCATATCCTAAACCAGTTTTATCTCTAGCACTTATTTGACTTTTAAGTATTTCGTCAGATTCTTGGTCGATTCTTCCTATTTTGCAATCTTATCTTTTAACTCATCTCTTTCCTTAACAACCTTCTCTAATTCTAGATTTAAGTTGTTAATTTTTATTTCTCTACATTTAAGCTCATAGTTTTAAAATTCATATTTCTCACCCCAAGCCAATTCATTCTTTTCATGTCCAAGAATCCTAGATTCTAGTAACTCTAAGGCTATCTCATAACCCCTAATTTCTAATTTTTCTCTTTCAGTGTCATAGTTATTTTGAAGAGTTTTAAATGATTCAAGACATTGTTTAGAACATTTTTGTACCTCACTGTCAGAAGAACTTGATGAACTTGAAAAGGAGATTGCCATCAAATCATAGTTGATTGGTTCTACTTCAAAATCATTACTCCAGTCATAGCCTCCTAGACCATCTTGAGCCACCAGTGCCTATGATGAAGATTCATTTGTTGGTGCATTGCCCCTGCCATTGTCACCATAAGATCTTCTCCCTTGATTCCTTCTAGATCTACATTCTCTAGCAAAGTGCCCTTTTTTGTAACAGTTGTAGCACTCAATCTTTGACTTATCAAGAGAAACAAGTCGTTTTTCTTTGAAGTCCATATTCCTTCCTGTCCTCTGAATGAACTTCTTTACTCTTACAGTCAACATAGCCACCTGCCATCGAAGATCCAATTCCTCCAAATCATCTCCATCCATCTACTGAAAATCCTCATTCTCAAGTTGAGAACTGGTTGTTGGTTGTGCAAGGAAAGAGTAAGCTACATCATGTACAAATGGAGTAGATGGAACTTGATTAATTCCACCAGCAGTACTAACCCCTAAATCTCCACTGGCAGTACTAACTTCATTAGTATTGCCAGTATTCTCAAAGGAGAGAAAAGCCAAGTTCTGAGAAGCAGAGTTGGAACCTGATGACCTTTTCAATTCATCTTCATAAACCCTAAGATTGTTGTAAAGGTCATCAATATCAATCTCATCAATGTCTAGCTTATTTCTCATGATGAGAGCAATCTGATTCCATGAAGAATGAAGACTTCTAAGGAACTTCTGGTTGATATCTTCCTTTGATATTGGAGCACCATGAACCTCCAATTGACTTATTAGTTTTTGGAATCTATCATAAGCTTTGTCCAAGCTTTCATTTGATGCAGTAGAAAAATTTTCAAATTGATGTTTTAAAACATTTTTCTGCATCTTCTTGGATTCTACATTACCACCAAACTCGTTGTGGATTGCCTCCCAAGAGATTTAGCATCAGCTCAAATGTGAACTTAAGGAGGTATTCATCAGGTATTGCTAAAAGCAAGATGCTTTTAACTCTTTCATGATTTCTTCTAGAAGCCAGTTGTTTGGCAGTCTTAGGAGCAAGAGGGGCAGATGTTTCTCCAGTTGTTTATGCAGGCTCTTCTTCTAGATCTCCATTGACAATAACTTCCCATAGATTATGGTATGTATGACAGATATATTGTCGCATTCTCATGCTCCAAATATCGTACTCTCTCCATTCCCTAATGATAGGTTCTTCATTGGCAGTGATGTGGGTGGGAGGAATGTTCTTGTTCATGTATCTTACAGTTGAGTTATTCTTATTCAGAGTTTCCAAACAAGCTCTAATACATTGTTTGATTGATTCTAATGATAGATCTTAACCTTCAGATTGCAAAGTGTTTGCTCCGTTAGATAAATCTAATGCAACAATAATGGAAACACTATGTAATCACTATTGATATGTGAATCTAATCAATAATGCTAAGGAAGAAACAATAATGAATATCACAATAGAAATTTATTTAACTTTGAATCTGCCTAGGTTACAGATTACAAACTTTGATTACTATTTGATCTCTATGATCTTGTGTAGAACTATATCTACTAACTATGCCTAGGGTTCCTTTTATAGACTAAGGAAACCCTAATGGGCTTTACAAAAATGCGTATAAAGATAATGTATATCCTTTCCTAAGATATCTCATGCATATCTACAAGTCTAACTAATTTCTGCGTAAGCAGACTTAACTATTACATAAGTAGTATTAACTATTTAACACTACTAGTACTAACTACGATAATACTTCTACCAGTACTAACTATGTAACTAGCAGAACTAACTACAATACACTAACAGAATTAAGTCTGTTATACAAAATTCCTAACATGAGCTATTACGTGGCAGAAAACCAAATGTTGAATATTTTCATGTGTTTGGTTTATTGTGTTATCCAACAAATGACCGAGATGATCTTGGAAAAATGAAACTAAAAGCAGACATTGGGGTCTTTATTGGTTATTCGGAAACATCAAGAGGGTTTCGAATCTATAACCGATGCACTAAAAAGATTATAGAAACCATTTATGTCAAGTTTCACAAGCTTACAGCTATCGCTTCTGAACACGATTGTGTAGAACCCGAGCTTCAACGATTCATAAATCATAATTCATCAGCAGAAACAATGAATACTCCATCTAAAGAAGATTTGGATAATTTGTTCGGTCCAATGTATGAGAATATTTTGAGAAGAAGTTTTCTGATACACCCATCAATTCCGCTACACAACTGACTCAAATTCATGAAGACTCACCTTCTACATCTTTAATTATTATTGACGAACATGAGGCTCCTCCCATTGTAACTACATCTGATGAACAAACCTCTCCCATCTCTTTAACTGAAGCTGATGAATTCAATCAAGAAGATTCTGCTGATTTTGATGGCAATTCACAGTTTGTTCCATATAATTCTTTAAGGCATGAGGAAATTGAGTCATCCACAACGGCTCTAAAACCATCAAATGTGTAGAATTTCCACCAAGTACAACCCTTAACTCACATTTGGACAAAAGATCATCCTCTAGACCAATTTATTGGTGACCCATCCAAACCTGTCATGACTCGCCAACGGCTACACACAGATTTTGATGTATGCATGTATGCATTAACTGTCAACACTATTGAACCAAAGAATATCAAAGAAGCTATGGCAGATCATAGTTGGATTGAGTCCATGCAAGATGAGTTGAATCAATTTGAGAGACTTCAAGTTTGGGAACTCGTTCCACGACTAGAAGGAAAGAATATTACTGCTCTCAAATAGCTTTGGAAGAATAAGTGTGATGCTGAAAATATTGTGGTTCGAAACAAAACTTGTCTTGTGGCAAAAGGATACAAGCAGGAAGAAGGCATTGATTTTGAAGAGTCATTTGCTCATGTCGCTCGTCTTGAGCGTTAGGATAGTTTAATTGTTTATTGGCTTATGATTGCTCATCAAGAATATCACTATCTTTCAATTGGATGTTAAAGGCTTTCTCAATGTTTCCTTTGAAGAGAAGTTTATGGTCAGCCAACCTGAAGGGTTTATTGATCCAGAATTCCCAGATCACGTCTACAGGTTGAAAAAAGCTCTATACGGTCTTAAGCAAGCACCTCGTGCATGGTATGACAAATTGTCTTCTTTTCTAATTGAACATGGTTTCACTAAAGGTATTATTGACCTGATTTTATTCACATGACGTCATAGGGGTGACATATTACTTGTTCAAGTTTATGTTGACGACATTATTTTTAGATCAACAAATCTAGATTTTTCAACACGTTTTGCAAACCTAATGAAAAATAATTTTGAAATGTCAATGATGGGTGAACTAAAGTTCTTTCTTAGACTTCAAGTTCATCAATCTCCCCGTGGCATATTCATAAGTCAGTCACAATACGCGATTAAATTGTTAAAGAAACATGGTCTGGATGAGTGTGTCTCCATGAGCACACTTATGGAAACTGAGAGGCTGGATGCTGATTTATAAGGCACTCCTACTGATCAAACGACTTATCGTCGCATGATAGGAGGGCTTATGTATCTAACAGCTAGTCGTCCAGACATTGCTTTTGCTACTTTTGTATGTGCTCATTATCAAGCACGTCCTACGGTCAAACACCGCAAAGAGGTTAATTTAAACGAATTCTTTCTGGTACCTAAGACACCCAGTCTATAACATGGGACTATGGTATCAAAAGGATTCTGGATTTGAACTAATTGCATATTCAAATGCGGACCACGCAGGATGTAAATATGATTGTAAAAGTACATCAGGAGGATTGCAATTTCTAAGTAGAAAGCTCGTAAGTTGGAGTTCGAAGAAACAAGATTATATTGCGATGTCTACTGCTGAGGCTGATTGTCTGCATGCTGTGCACAAGTCATTTGGATGCGTACACAACTACTAGACTATGGATACAAGTACAACCGGATTCCGATGTATTGTGATTCCAAGAGTGCTATTGCTATCTCATGCAACCCAGTCCAGCATTCTAAGACAAAACACATAGACATCCGGTATCATTTTATTAAGGAACATGTTGAGAAGGGTACTGTGGAACTTTACTTTTTCGGGACAGAATACCAACTTGCGGATCTATTTATTAAAGCTCTTCCAAAAGAACGCTTTGAGTATCTATTCATCGCCATTTTTTTTTGGGGTTTATGATGATGTTTGCTCCAACACAGTTGGAAAGCCTGACAAAGTCATCTTCTTGAAAAGATCATACATCAAAAACATATAAATACATTTTTCAAAAACAAAAGAAAAAAATTGAAAAATACAAAAATTCAAAAAGATTTTTCATATTTAAAAAAAATTAATAAAAATTTAAAGATCACATAATTAGATTTATGATTCCAAGTTTTTTATAAAAAGCTTTCAATTGAAAATACGGAATCATAATCTGAGGGGGAGTAATTGGAAAATCTTCATTCATATACATCATTTCGGAAATAAAATAAAAACAATAATCTCTCACAAAAATTGAATGTGAAAATGTTATATTTTTAAGGGGGAGTTTTGATTTGAACAAAATTTTACTCTGAATTTTTCAATTTCGGACTATGTGATTAACATGAGTTCATTCCAAGGGGGAGTTTTTGATAATGGTGAACAAATTTTGAAATGACTTCATTACTCGAGGGGGATTTTTTGAAAAATCAAAATCAAAATTCAAAATGTAAAACTAAAGGGAGTGAAAGAGTAATTTCTGAATCTTTTTCGGTTGCTATAAAAGGAAGAAATGATTTTCATTTTAACTTTTCTTTCACCGAGTCTTTTATCGACTTTGAGAGGAAAATTCAAAACCGATTTGATTGAGGCTTATAACATCGATTATTACTTACTCTTTCTCTCAAACATAAGTTATAATGTTTTTTAGTCAGATCTTTTGTGTTTTCACTTATCAATTTCAAACTCGGAAACATTCAAAGTTTTCCGAGTTTATGTCTTACTGAAATTGTGGTAAATATCATAATGCGGATAAAATCGGAGTTATAAATTCGATTTAAACCTTTAAAACTCGAAAAACGATTAGATGATTGTCAAGTTTGTACTTATCGCGTTTGCTTTTGATTGATTGATGGTTTACCGAGCCTATTTGTGTAGTTTACGAGTTTTACTTTATTGTTTAATACAACTTTAATGAATCGAGTTTGGTTTTTAATTGTTAATAGTCAAATTGTCAAACTCAGTAAAGTCTAAACTCAGTAACAGTAATTTAGTCAAACTCGGTAAAGTCAACAAAAATTCAAAATCAGTAACAATGAGCTTTGTGGTTAAATGAATGCTTTTGATGCTTAATGCTAGAATGTCTGTGGAACAAAATGATCAGTTTCTCATGTGTTTTTAAAAAAAATTCTTATGATTGTGTAAAAGGAAACAAGTTTTAATGAATTCTAAGCTATGGGTCAAATATGTCTATTCATAATTATTTAAGTGGTCTAAGTCATGTCCGGTTTCGACTGTTTTCTGACAGATGAACAGGAATTAGGGGGGTGAGTGACTTAGTGACTCATTCAGATAAAGATTTAGATGTGTATTGAATTAGATGTGTTTGTCTACATTGTTTAGGATTCATGACAAAAAGTGAAAGTGGAAAAGTTTTTATAACTTGAATCTCAAAATCCAAGTCTCAATTGTTTAAGTGGTCTAAATCATGTCCGGTTTCGGCCATTTTCTGCAATGAACAGAATAAGGAGTGAGTGAGTTAGTGACCATTCAGTTGTGGGTTTGTGATTGAATGATTCTATGTTATAATTTTAAGAAAAGTTTTTGTCTAAAGATTTCTGAAAAAGTTCTCAAAATCTGTTATTGTCAAAATGATACTCTTTCATAAAAACGGTTTTAAGAAGATGTATGATCTCTCTTTAATTTTTCATAAAAGAGTCTTGATTAAAATCAAAAGAGAAATCTTCATCTTTCTTGAAAGAGTATCATGTCACAAAGAATTTCTTGCGAGGATATTTTAAAACAGACAGAGAGAGCTAAATCCATACGCGAAAAAGCAAATCAAAAGTGTGTTCGAAAAAGAATTGCCAGAACACACAAAAATGATAAATCAAAAGAAAAATTCAAATAAAGCGTATGGCATGTGCTAGAAAAAGCAAGTACGAGCACATGAGAAACAAACTGATCAAAAATATGTTCGAAAAGAATTGCCAGAACATATAAAACAGACAGAGTAGAAAAAGACAAAAATGTCAAATGAATTGTTTGTTACCTAACATCTCCATTTCATTCATTCAGTAATCATCATGGCACACCAACAACATGCAGCTGATGTTCATCCAGACGAATTGTGTCCTCCAAACAAAAGATATGATCTTATGGATGCTAACAAGAAGATTGATTTTGAACACGTGCAATGTCCACCTGAAAGCAAACTTCTGACGAATATCATCAAGAATCATCCATTACGATTCAGCATTGCAGCTTCTTCATCAGTACCATGGATCTATATGGCACAATTTTGGCATACTTTGAATGAAGACGGATCCAAGTATAGACTCACGTTTATGCTTGACAAGAAAGAGCTTTCTCTTACCCTGGATGACTTCAGAACAATCTTTCATCTACCACAAGCAACTGACAACAATCATGATAGTTTCGTGCCACCACCATCATTTTTAGACATGGTTCCATTCTACAAAAATGAATTGGGATTTACAATGGAGCTGAAGACATCATCAAGCTTTAAGACAACTGGTCTTCTATAGCCATGGCAAACGTTGTGCAAGATATTTTCCAAATGCTTGACAACATGCGTAATTGGATGGGATCAACCACCGTTGCAGATAATGAAAATGATGTATTGCTGTATCAATAACATTCATGTTGATTATGCGAAGATACTATAGGAAGGACTTCATTATTCTCTTCATCATCCAACATCTTCGATTCCTTATCCAAGATTTACTAAGATCATCATTAGTCATTACATGACTAATTTTCCTGAGATTTCAAGGCGTGTTAGAGACAGGTATCACAATCTGAAAGATGATGATATAATGAAAAATATCTTTAATTCAGGAAGACACAAAGACAAAGTTGGAATGAAGATTCCAGATTGGATGATCTCAAATGAAGCACACAGAGCATTATCAAATGTATGCGGAGGTGTTTGGGATAGATTTTCCTCTGACTCAGTCACAACCGAATGAGTCTACCCAAGGAACGCATAGGACACCTAGAGCCCCTAGGTCACCTAGCCCTAACATGGATGCAGGAGTGTCAAGTGTTCCAAAATGATCAACTGTGATTCGTTTTTGTATTCCTCAAAAGAGATCTACACGTCTTACTCCACCAGCTCCAGTGCCAACTGTTGATAAAGCAAATGAGATGATTTTACAAGACACATTACAAGTAAGTCTTACTGAGCACAAAAGTCAAGAAGAGCAAGAAGCTAGAGAAAATGTGAAACTGGTTAATGAGCATTTAGCATCCGTGGAAATTGAAAAGATGGTGGAAGGACCAGAGAATGTTATTGATGATAGTTCAATCCCTAGGAATGATGATCAAAATATTCCCGAAACTAGGTTAGAGCCCAGGAGTGATAAGGAAAGTCCGGAGGTGGAGATTACTAATGATGAAGAGGTGGAAATTACTAATGTTGTAATACCTGTGAATGTTAATAAAGAAGAGGAAGAAATAACTGATGAGGTATATGAATTAAAGTGAAGGGAGAAAGGGAAGATTGTATAGGAGTCTAGGAGTACACCATTCCCTACACCAATTAGATCTCCTAGGATTCATATTGATCTCGTATCTTCGGATACTGAGAAACTCCAAGAATTGATGGTAACTGATACTACACTTACAGCATCATCAAGTTCACTCAACACCAAGTTATCTACCACAAACCGACTTCTATCATTATTCAAATCCAAATTCCAGAACAACAATATCAACTGTATCTATCAATGAAAGCCGATCCTCAGTTGCAGCAACAAGACATAGCAATATGGCTGGCACTTCAAATGAAGTTTGAGACATTTTAGGTACCTAAGACCACTTGTAGAACTTCTGCCGTTCGCCCAAGAGATCAGGACGATCCTCATGATGATGCTCATCCTGAGGGGGAAAATAGTGCAAAGCGGTAAAAGACATCTGAGTATGAAGCACATGTGACTGGAGAGTCATCTGGATAAGTCAATGAAAAAGAACAAGGTCAATCATCTTCAAGGAATCAGGAGCAAACAGATGATTTTGATTTTTGGACTAAGTCTTATGCTTTAGATGATGATGAAATACTAACGAAGCAAGTATCACAAGATATTATAGAAGAAGTGTCATTGACCATTAATGAGGCAGAGCTAAAGAAAATTGCTGATGAGATGTTGAGACAAATATGTACTTCAGGAGATGAGCATCAATATCACATTGATCAGATGAAGAATTTCTTGAAGAGTGACATTGTTTAGAAAAGCGGAAAGGAAATTCTTGCTTCTCCACATCCATGAAAGACTACACCTTTAGTTCAAAGCTATCAGAGAGATCCTGAAGCTCCAGCATTGTCTTTGATAAATCAAGATCTTTTGTATTTAAAGAAAGGAAGTTTATGGCCAGAGAAGATAGTATTGTCACTTTACAAGTTTTCTGCAATTATCTTCAATGATGTTGATATCGAAGAACGGATTTCCAGATGGGTGAATAAGTATGTAAATAAATTTAATCCTTATGCTACGTATGGTGTTGAACATTGGAAGAATCCTCATGCAAAGATCTTCAACATAAAGAGCCTGGAAAACCAAAGGAAGTTGTTTATTCGAATTTAAAGATCATTCAAGTTATCAAGACATACTGGGAATTAGGCCATGAACACAAGTTCATCACAGAGATAGTTGCAAGGAGAGCCAATGAGTGCATAGTGTCAATTACCGAGCCTGATTACAAGAATCTCAATAAGAATGATATTGAGGATATGTACTTGCTGATCATGAATGGCAAGGTACCTGATTATATAGAAACAGGTCTCCTGTGGTCGTTATCAGTTTTCATCAGAAGTTCAGTGATATGGGAAAGAGTGTATGATTTTCAACTTGGAATAGAAAGTTATCAACATAAAGTTAATCTTAATGCGCCAACAATATCTTTTCCAAGAATTGAAAAGCACAAATGTTCTCCATCATCTATGAGCCCGTGCATGGAATAATATACAAGAATAGCAAGAAAGAGAAAAGGGTGATGAGACATTCAGAGATTCATAAGTTTTGTGATGTAACACTAAACAGAGTATTAGAAGGTCTAAAGAGTTACAATAATGATGTTAAGTATGGCTATATACAAAGAGATCTCAATGAAGATAAGGTTGAGTATCTGAAATCGTTTGAAGAAGAAATTGAAGTATCGCAACCAGATGAGAAGATGGGAGATGTATGTGAATGGAAGACCACTTGGACCACGAAAGGAACGCCTAGAATAATCGACCCTTAGGGGGAGATTGTTAGGTTCATAAAAAGTATCGATTATATGGTTTTATTATATTTAGTTTTTAGTCTTTATTTTGTTAAGAATAAAGTAGTTTGTAATAAGGTTTATTATGCTAAAAGAATGAAATAGCATAATTAAAAAAGTATAGGGACTAGAAGTAAAACATTAGAAAAATAAAAGAAGGGAAGCTTCCTTCCATCTCCTATAAATACCCCTTCTAATCACCATTAAAAGGGTAAGCCTTGTAATAATCTTTTTCTTTTTCCCTCCATTTTATAATATTTGAAAATTAAATACTTGTCTTTCTCTACTATTCTCTCTAAGCTTTCATGGTTGATTATGTATGATTCAAGATAAACAAGACCTAACAACCACATCAAAACCACGTCAAAACCAGCAAGATGGTGTTTAAGTTTCTTTAAACTCGTATTAACCATGCTGACTTTAGGAAGTTCTTTTGGAACCTTAACTTTGGTGGGTCTACTAGAAAGAGTGGGTTCTAGAGAATTTACAGAATTCTGAGACCAAAAAGCTTGTTCAGCAGATAATTCAGTTTGTGGAACAAATCATGTTTCAAAATCTTAAGAAAGTTAATTAAGAACATCATAATCGATTGGTGTAATATTAACTTTCATTTCTAACATCATAGGATCTTATTGTTTTAAAAGTATTTTTGAACGACTCTCTTCAGCAAGCATTAGGATCTCTTCAAAGTCAAGAATCACAATAGCACTCATATTCTTAATGACATTACCATCATAAAGCTTTGGTTCCAACTACTGAGATTTCTTTAGACAGAAAGGATTTTGAAAACCTAGAGCTTTTTTAGTGGTATAATCATAGAAAAACTGAAGTTTCGTCAACATGTGAACAGTTTGTGTAGATTGATCTCTTTTAAAAACAATATTATCTAGCTGTTTGATCTTCTTTTCTAACGCAATCTCTCTATCGATGTTCCTAGATTCGTCTTTCTTTCTTTAAAATCATTTTTGCGACGATTAACTGTTTGCATTACAATATTCCTTTTCTTTAAAATATTAAAAGAGTTTGTTTAAGACATCATCGTCTACAGACTATGCACTTGAATCTGAAATGTTATCATTACTCCTTAAATCAACATTTTGTCCTTCTTTCAAAACTTTAACTTGTTCCTTATATCTTTCAAGCTCAGCAGTTAAAGTATCATTGACACTTTTATTGTCCAGATTTATCTTGGTACAATTAACTACTTGTGTTTTCAGTTGTTCAATCACAGATAATATTAGTGCATCTTGTTGTACAAAAGAGTTAAAAGTCTAAACAGCCGCCTATTGTGATTCAATCACATACTGAGAATAAAGAATGATATTGCTATCACTGGTTATTTCAGTCTCTGAATGGTTCACAACATTCGACTGTTCAGAGGACGGCATCGCCTGCACAGCTTGATTAATCATATTATTATTCACACTATCATGATTATGTACCTTAGCTAGAGCATCTGAACCATAATGAGATAAATTCGCCATGAGAGCAACTTTGGCCATGTTAAGTTCATCACAATCAGAGTCATATGCATCTAAATCATCAGCTTGATAAGCAGCATTGTGAGTAATGACAGTCTGTGTAGCTTGTCCTTCTGCAATTCTTGGATCTGCCAAAAATGATAGTTCCTCCTCACGTAGAATTTAACCATTTGCTTGAGCTTGTACTAACAACACTTTATCCTTAAACCACGAATCATCCCGTTTCCTCTTAGGTTTAGTGCACTGTTTGGACATGTGTCCTTCCCCTTTGCAGTTGTAACAAATAACAATCCTTTGTTTTCTAGAATTGCTTCCACTTGCTCCTAGAGTGTAGGTCCTTGTGTTAACATTAGATTCACCCTATGAACAACGATCATGAGGCATGGTAAAGTGAAAGAGATGAATAGCCATTTATTAGAGAGAAAAGATAAGAGATGGGAAGTTGTGTGTGTTAGAGAGAGAACACACACACTTACACTTTTACAAAAGTGAGCTTCACCTAATAATTAGTAGATAAACAACATGGATTCCCCTATGCTCTGGTGCCAATTGTTAACATTAGATTCACCCTATGAACAACGATCCGGAGGCATGGTAAAGTAAAAGAGATGAATAGCCATTTATTAGAGAGAAAAGATAAGAGATGGCAAGTTGTGTGTGTTAAAGAGAGAACACACATACTTACACTTTTACAAAAGTGAGCTTCACCCCTCCATGGAAGTATGGAGGGGGTATTTATAGTCCTAGTGACACACAACTAT